>JAODAL010021217.1:0-67583 GCA_025379985.1 Phyllomedusa bahiana | reverse complement strand
CTGTGTCGGAGAAGCGAGGAGGAGAGGAGAATTCCCTAGACACCAACGTTGCCGACGTCCTGCCATGGTAAGATGTTTGGCGTGAATTTGAGGCGTAGGAGAAAGATGAAGAAGATCAGTTGCTAGTGCCCCTCGACCCAGAGCTGGGAAATCAATCAATGCTCCATCTCTCACAGAGTGCTTGGATGCTCCCATTCCTCCAACATGATCCTCGCATATAAGGCCAATCAATAATTAACAACAGTTACTGATGGCCACCCTCACTGGATCCCCGAATACATAAACAAAACTCAGCACTTTCCTTTCCAACCCACCCAAAAATAGAGAGTTTAAATGCAGGAAATGGAGACCTTGCTGATTGACAACTGGAGATATCTGTTGCGTCCGCTTCACTTTCCTCAATGTCATCGGTTGAACAACATCAGCGACGTGACAGCAGTAGAAGTGCCCAAGAAGCCTGTACCGGCAGCAACAGAAGCAGGCAAGGTGGCAGAACCAAATGGTGACCTCTGGCAATCTTTATTACCACCGTCACCAACGCATGCAATGCAGGCACACATCCAACACACAGAGTCCAGCTTAAGATCATGGTGCACGGACTATCCTGCGTCTCAACACCGATGTTTTTTGGATGTGTTCCAGACCCAATAGACTTCTGGGTATCCAAAATGGACGAATGGCCCCGAGCTCGCTCGCATGCCAAAGAGGTGGTTGTACTGCCCAGCAGCCAGCGGTCATATCTGAGCGGCACCTTCAGCACAGCTGGAGGAGTCATACTGACAAACCATCCCGCGTTCCACAGATAATGTGGATCGAATGACTTTCTATCAAGAATGAATCAGGCATGGATCTCTATGATGTTGTGGCCCCCAATTGCCGAGTCAACGATGAGTTGCGGTCTACTCACATTCCTCTTCCAAATCAGAAATGGACCTCTTTGAAACTTTTTTTAAATATCATACTACTCTACTGCAATTTTGATTCTCTTTTCCCCACATTCTCAATTTTGAGCTGGTTTTGATGTGAGGATATTGTAAATGACAGCAAGTTTCATGACAACACCGTATTTCGCATTACTTACTTTACTTTAGAAAGTTATCCGCATTGTCAATGGTTTGTTTGAGGTCATGTTGCGTGAAATACCGCTATAATAATGGTCCTTTTGTAACAGAAATGTGCTTTTACGTGGCAATTTCCTCCCTCACAATTTTTAATAGTGGCTGAGAAGTCAATATTTATAATTTTTTTTGCGTCATGTTGCTCCTGTGAGATACAGCAATTATCATGGTCCTTAGGAACAAAATGTGGCTTCTAAGTGAATTTCTCCCTCACAATTTTTAAACAGTGTCTGAGAAGTCATTTTTTATAATTTTTTGGGTCATACTGCTGTTGACAATGCAGCAATACTACATGTCTTATTATCAAAAAAAAAATGGTTGTTTCTAACAGACATATGTTCTTACAATTGAACAAAGTGGCTCAAGGGTCATGGCCTTGAATTTTTTGGGGCATTTTGCTGAGAACATGCAGCTACTACACAGGTCCTATTATAAAAAAAAATTGTTCTGACAGACATTTTTTTCTTCACAATTGTCAATGAGTGGCTCAAGGGGATGGTGCTGTCAGAAACAGGAATAGGTAGGACACTGTTAATAGACACATATTGCAAAATGACTTGTTTTTGCAAGATCTTTAACAAGCTAGCAATCCCCTGTATTGAGACAACCCATTGAATATAATTAAAAAGAGAGACACAAAGGGACATGGTTGATTCCATCCTATTTTTACAAATGTGATTTCCTAGAATTAAACTACAAAAAACTTGCATGTACAAAATAGCTGGTAAAAAAAGTCCTCTGAATTTGTAAACAAGGGAGGGTACAGGAAAACTTGACAGATGTAGGATAGAATCATAGGACATGGAGTATGGACACGGACAGAGACAAAGTACAGATACAATTTCCTCCAGCACATTGAGTAAGATTGAGAAAAAGAATGCCAGAAAAAGGGCACCTGGGTGGAACAGGAGCGTTAACCACCCAATATTTCCAAGTGAAGCTCATTGGTCCGCACTCATACGGAGGCAAGCGCACCCAGGACAGGGACAGTAATATTTCCAGTGAAACTAAAATGGTGGTTGAAAGACTCCTTTTTCCGGCACTTTATAATCTCTGGGGTCATGTGCAGGTTTGGGGCTCATGCTGTGCCCAGGACAGGTGTAGCATTGTCCATGAAACTAAAATGGGGTTCCAAAGACTCCTTTCCCGGCCACTTTTTAATTGGGGGTCAGACAGGTTTTAATGGTCATAGCCTGCGTTCCAGGACAGGTATGAGTCAATGGTCCAGTGACACTAAATGGTGGTTCAAAGACTCCTTTTTCCGGCACTTTTTAAATCTGGGGGTCATGTAGGTTTGGGCTCATGCTGGCTTTCCAGGACAGGGATATTCAATGTCAGTTCAAAGTAAAATGATGGTTCAAATCATACTGTCTTCTAGCACTTTTTTAATTGTGGGTCATGCAAGGTTTAAACTCATGCGTTGGTGCAAGAACAGGGATAGTGAATGGTCTGTGATTTTTTTTCTGTGGCTTTTTAAACTAAGTGAGGTTGCTTAAGATGTTAGCACGTATCCATTTGACTGTTTGGATGTTTAATTCCAGCCGCTTCTCCATCCCTGTTTGGGTGTAAGAATGAAGGTGTTGTTTGCCTCCCATAGACTTTATGCATCGATCATAATCTATTCATCGACTCATCGAATATCTAGTCGATGATGGTCCGACAATCGACCATCTAACCATGTCGATGGCCAACGTATCGCTCACACTAGTTCGAGTCATAAGACTCCTTAAAAAAGCCCAACTGAAAATCAAAAAATCTAGTGTAAACACAGACCAGACCCAAATATCTCCGCCTTCGGAGTTCCCAACCAATGAAATATGCTCCAAAAGCTTAAGGTGAAAAAATTCACCAAAACCACTCTGCTAAAACAGTGCTGATGTTGGGGTCCGGTGCCCTCATAAAGGGGGGGGGGGGGGTACTGTCCATGATTTGTGCCGAAACAACCCTGTCTTTTGGCTCTGGTCGCCAGCCCTCGCCAGTACAACATAAACCATGGTTTTTTTTGAGTTAAGACAACGTTTTCTTATCACTAGTGTTGAACCGGGTTTAATTTTGAGCTCAGGAGCAAATAGATTCCTGGCCAACGCCGTGGCCAGGAATCTTCCAGCACATTCGTGGTTTAATTTTTGTTCCTTCTTGAGTGCTTAGCTTCTCCTATCTGTCATTTGTTCCTTCCTTGCCTATTGCTTCAGTTCTACCTTGTCATCTGTTCCCTATATAAGGTCTTTGCTCGTGATCTCCTGACCTTTCGCTTTGCAACCCTAGGTTATTATCTTTGTCTCACGATCCTGTACCGCACTGCCCGTATTGTTCCGACTTTTGACCCGCCCCCCAGTTATTCTCTTTGTCTCACGATTCTGTACCTTGCCATCCGTATTGTTGCCGACTTTTGACCGCCCGACTACATTTATTGTTCTGTGTCTGTTTGTCCTGTCTGTGTCGCACCTGTACCAGTGCAGCCATCAGTCTTCTGGTTGGGGCCGGCCTATTAAGGAGTTGGGTTCCCCAAAAGGCAGGGACAGAGGCTGGGACCAGTGTCAGGGCTTCACTTGTCTGTGTCTTTGTGTTCGTCCCTGACAGTCCCTGACATAATAGCAGGCCCATACCCCAGTCAACCCTCCCGGCGGTTCAACATGAGTACCGACTTGTCGGTCACTGACCGCCTAGAGGAGTTGACAACCCAATTCCAGGGCATGGCGGGACTTATAAATCAACTCTCCGCTTCCTTCCGGCCTTGCCTGCTATTTTGGCTCATTGCCCTATAGTTCGCCTGCTCTCATCTGTTGCTTCTGTGATCTCCTGACCTTTCGCTTTGCACCCCGGTTATTCTCTTTGTCTCACGATTCTGTACCGCGCTGCCTGTATTGTTGCCGACTTTGGACCGCCCCCGGTTATTCTCTTTGTCTCACCATTCTGTACCTTGCCGCCCATATTGTTGCCGACTTTTGACCGCCCAACTACGTTTATTGTTCTGTGTCTGTTTGTCCTGTCTGTGTCGCACCTATACCAGTGCAGCCATCAGTCTTCTGGTTGGGGCCGGCCTATTAAGGAGTTGGGTTCCCCAAAAGGCAGGGACAGAGGCTGGGACCAGTGTCAGGGCTTCACTTGTCTGTGTCTTTGTGTGCGTCCCTGACAGTCCCTGACAGAGTAAATGGAATACGGTTTTGTCATGAAATCTTGGTGTCTTTTACAGTCTTCTCACAGCAAAACCAGCAAAATTAACTTTTGGGAACTGAGAATAAAAATTGCAGTAAGAAATTATCATTTTAAAATAAGTTTTCAAGAGGACCATTTCTTTGGAAGAGGAATGTGAAGTAGACCGGCAACTAATCGGTGACTTCGGCAATTGGGGCCCCACAATATAAATCAGAGATCCATGCCTGATTCATCTTGATAAAAGTCAAACGATCCACATTATCTGTGGAAAGCCGGATGCGTTTTTCTGTAATGACTCCTCCAGCTGTGCTGAAGGTCCGCTCAGATATGACGGTGGCTGCTAGGCAGGACAACACCTCTATGGCGTGGCGACCGAGCTAGGGCCATTCATCCATTTTGGATACCCAGAAGTCAATTGGGTCCGGAACACATACAAAAACATCGGTGTTGATACGCAGATAGTCGTGCACCATGATCTTAAGCTGGTCTCTGTGTGTTGGATGTGTGCCCTGCATTGCATGCGTTGGTGAGGTGGTAAATAAAGATTGCCAGAGGTCACCCATTAGGCTTCTGCCACCTTGCCTGCTGCTGCCGCTACGGCTACTTAGCACTCTACTACTGTCACGTCGCTGACGTTGTTCCACCGTGACATTTGAAGAACGTGAAGCAGACGCAACAGATGTCTACAGTTGATCAATCAGCAAGTCCTCCATTTCCTGAATTTACTCTCTTTTGGGTGGGTGGAAGGTAAGTGCTGAGTTTTGTTTTTTACCGGATCCAGAGGGTGGCCACCCAGTAACTGTTGTTTTATTTTGATGGCCTTAATGCGAGGATCATGTTGGAGGAAATGGAGCATCCAAGCACTCATGTGAGAGATGGAGCCTTGATTTCCCAAGCCTCTGGGCCGAGGGGCACAAGCAAACTCATCTTCCTCCTCTGCCTCAAATTCGCGCCAACCTCTTTCCAAGGCAGGGACGTCGGTAACGTCGATGTCTAGGAATACCTCCTTCTCCTCCTCCTCCTCTGCTTCCTCCGGCACAGCTTCAACACAGCCCTAACTTGCCTCAGATGATGCACACTGAGAGCCGTGGCGCCGCCTTGCACTAGCCCTGGACCCCGAACCACTGCCTAATGAAGACCGATAAAATTAAGAAACTGTCGGGCCTTGAGGATTCGATGGAGAGAAAGGCTCCATATCCGCATCTGTGTCCGTCAACTCCTCCGTCGCTGGTGGGACCTTATGTTTCAGAGTGTCCAACGATCGTTCCAGAACTAAGATCACTACAATGGTCATGCTGACAAGGGCATTGTCCGCACTGACCATTTTGGTGGCTTCTTCAAAACTTGCAAGGATGGTGCAGAGCTCTTTCACCTTCCTCTACTCTCGGTGGCTCAACACCCTGAGGTCCGCACCGCTGCTTGTCAGGCCATTTGTCACTTCGTACTACGTAATGGCATTGCGCTGCTGCCACAATCGCTGGAGCAGGTGGAGGGTGGAATTCCAGCGTGTTGCCACGTCAACAATGAGACGATTGACGGGGAGGCCGAGCTGACCCTGCAACGCAGACAGGCGGGACGAAGCAGGGTGTGAACGGCGGAAGTGCGAACTCAGACCTCGAGCCTTCCTCAGCAGGCAGTCCAGACCCGTGTACGCTTTAGACATTTCGGACGACAAGGTTAAATGACATGTGCCAGGCAAGGGATGTGCTCCAGCCTACCGATTTTAAGGGGGGCCAGCAGATTTCGACCGTTTATCGCACACCACCTTGCCTGGCACAAGGTTTTTTGTCACCCAGCCCGAGCTCGATCCCCTTGCAGAGGGGCCGTCCACAGCTCCTGACCTGTGTGTGGACGGTCTCCCCAAAACAGATTATTTTTCAACACGGCCTGGTTTCTCTGGCACGTGATGCCACCAGAGGACCTTGGGGAAAGAACCCTGCACCATCCCTGCGGTTTTTGAAGAGCGGCACCAAGCCTGAGAGCCACCGTCACACCCAAAACATCCACCCAGCTCACCCAGTGAGCTGTCACAGAGTATAGCGGCCTTGGCCGTGCTTACAAGTCCATTTGTTGGTGGTCAGATGGACTTTTACAGGCACAGATGCAGACAACATGCTTGAAATTTTAGATGACAAAGTGGATGGCCAGGGGTCGGCACGGCTTTTCTTGAAAAAGAAATGCCTGCCGGCAAACTGTATTGGGGGCAGGTAAGGGCCATGACGTGGCGGGAAACCCATCTGTGTCCAGGGACGGCTATTTCGGGACAGAAATGCCTGCTCGGCATCTGGTATTGGGGGAGGAAAGGGCCTTTTTTTGTGCGGAACCCATTTGTCCACCAACAAAGGAACATTTCAAGGCCAAAACCCCTGGCTGCGCATTAAAGGCTTTTGGTTTTGGGGATTTTTTTGGGGTTTAAAAAGGTTTTCTTTTGCTCCCAACTTGGAAAAAAAAGGCTGGCTGCTAGAATGCCCGCTGTCGGCGTGAGGTCGTCAAACTGGTGAAGGGGAGGGTTTACGGGGGTTCTGGTGGTGTTGTGGGGGCTGAAGGGGAGGTTGATCCCATCATGATTTGAGGACATGGGCATGAGAACACTTGGGGGGTGGCGGGAGGAAGAGGCGGAGGCAGAGGGGTGGACAGTGGTTTGGGAAGCCCCCCATCGGGGTGGCCTTTTTTGGGCCCAATTTTTTGGGCCCCCATTTCAACTATCAATTTGCTGCAGTACTAACAGTTGGTGGTGGTTAAACACCCAAATTTTTTGCCCTACTGAGCTTTACGGAAAAACGCATATGACAAACGCGGGGCAATCAGAGGCTTCTCGAAAAATCCCCAAAGGCTTTAGGATCCTGGACCTTTTCAACGGCGATAAGCGGGAGCGTGGTTTTCCGCTGACGTGGCTGGGGGGAATAATCTCGGGGGACTTCTGCGCCACCCCCTCTCCCTTTTTTAGGCGGGACCCATACTTACACTACCCCCTCGTCTTCCCCCCTATCGTGAGAAGCGCTCGCAAGAAATTCTCGAAAGACCACCTGATCCGCAATGTCGTACATCATCATCAACCAGGTGCCCCTTGGGTCGCCCCGACTTTCTGCATCCCGGAACTGCGGTACAAGAAAGAGCACTGAAAGGCGTGCCGCCCCGCCCGGGGATTTTTGCCGATTTTTTGACCCGTTTTCCTTCCCTCCTCTGATGGCATCTGTAAAGGGGTAGACAAAAAAAACACCCCTTTGGCCTCTGGTCTTTGAAATGCCTTTGCCCCCAACCGCTTTTTTGTCATCAAGAGGTCTTCAAAAATGGTTTATCCAAGGGGTTTAACATTTGACTTGGGGCTCCCTTGTTTCATTTTGGACGGATCTGATGATATATGAATTTTGTGGCTGTGACTGGGAGGACAGGGGGTAGACTGCTGGATGCGGGTTGCATTAACCATGAAGAACAGTTTGGCGAACTGTTCGTTACGAGTTTCACGGGGGCCCTGACCCCGCGATGCAGGCCAAAGGCCCCTGCAACCGACATCCATGGATCGTGTTGTCACCAGCACTGGAAGGACACCTTCTCTCGTACCTCTACCCACCTGTCCACCCCCCCCTTGCTCGTTACCACCTGCATTTTCGCCCATTTCAAAAGATAAACTTAAAAAAGGGTTTATGGAAGAGTTTTTGAAAGCCCTTTTAATTAAAAGACGGTAAATCACGGGGGATTTTTTAAAATCACTCAAATTTTCCACAGCCAACTGGATTAAAACTGAAATTGTTTTAAGGAATACCTGTAAAAATGCGTCTGGTGGGAACCGAAGACAAAATCAACAGTGTTTTTTCCTTCAGTCCCAGGGATTTACAACTCCCCCAGTAGGATAAATTTAAATATTTTCAACTAAATAGCATACAAGTGCGCCAAACGAGATTCAACGACACAATTAAACTTTCAAAATTACACGGAGAGAAATTGCTTTTTTGCCAATGACAAAAGAATTTAGTACAAGTGGCTATTTGCAAAAAACTAGGGGCGTACCCCTTTCGTACGCTATTAAAAAAAATACGGGTAACAAAGGGGGTTTTTTAAAAAAATTTAAAAACACCAAAAATAACTACAAAAATTTCTGTTTTTAAATTTTAAATACAAGGTGGCTTTATACAAAACTGGGGGCCCACCAAAGTAAAAAAAAAACACCTATTTGAAAGTAAAAAAAGGGAAATAAAAGGTTTTTTGCACCCATAAATACACCTGAACTACTAGCAAATTTCTGTATGGTAATATCCGTACAAGATGGGTCTTTTAACCCCTTAAAGACCACAGTTTTTTTTTTTGGGGACACGTTCGTTTTTTTCCCCCCTCGCCTTCTGAAAGCCCAAAATTTTTTATTTTTTCCCCCACATGACACATGAGGCTTTATTTTGCAGAACAAGATGTTTTTTAATGGGTTATCAATATACTATAAATTACTGGGGGAAACCGCAAAAAAATTCCAATGGGACAAATTTTGAAAAAAAAAATTTTTTCACCCTGTTTGCGGGGGGTTTTGTTTTTACGGGGTTTAATCTTCGGGAAAAATTTAAAGGTTTTTCTATATTTACAGTTGTTACGCATCCCAAATACCAAACATTTTTGGTTTCCGTTATGGTTTTTGGGACGTAAAAAAATTCCAAAAAATTTTTATTTTTGAAATTTTCCCACGGCGCCAATTTTTTTGCAACCCAAAACTTTTTTATAAAAACACCTACAGACACAGTGAGGGGGAATTTTTTTTGAGGGCTGAAGGTACTTTTTATCGCTAGAGTTTGGAATGATGAAATTTTTTTTATCTTTTTATTCCTTTTTTTTGAGTGCGTAAAAGACCAAAAAACGCAATTTGGCGTTTGGAATTTTTTTTTTTCCTTTACAGTGCCAGCATACGGGAAAAAATGATGTTTATTTTTTATAGATCGGATTTTTGGGATGGGGAAAATCCCAAAATATGGTTTTAATTTTTTTTATTTTTTTAATGATTTTTTTTGTAAAATTGGGAAGGGGGGTGATTTGAAATTTTAATCTTTATTTTTTTTTGTACTTTAAAAAATTTTTTTTTTACTGAAAAATTGAGGCCACCTATGGTTTCTTGACCACTAGGTGGCGCGATTTTTAATACAATATGCATTGCATACAAGCATTGGGGGTACAAAGATGGGGGTTTCCCACTTCCGTCTGCGGGCGGAATGGGGGGAAACCGCCGGGGAAGTGACGGGGCCTTTACAAGGGTTCCCAAACCCCATGCCCCTCACGGTCGGGTTAATCAGATGCCGCAACCTTTTGCCCCGGGGTCTGGGGTTTTTAAAAAGACCAGCGAGCGGAGCCACCCGCCGGGGCTGTTTTTCGGCCGTGATTTGCGGGGATTTGCCGCTAAACCCGCGGCTTTTCGGGGGGGGGGTCGCGGTGCGATCCCCCTCAAAGCCCCCCTTTGCGGCCCCGGGACGATCAACCCCAAGGTCATTAAAAGGGGTTAAAAAAAAAGGCCCGCGCCAAAATAACTAAACCTAATTAAATTGTGTACAATAATAAAACGTGGTTTTTGCACCCATAAATACACCCCGCGGTGACTACAAAATTTCTGTATTCAAATTTAAGTACAAGGTGGCTTATGAAAAAAACTGGACTGCACCAATGTAAAAAAAACACCTATTTGAAATGTATACGGATAATGAAAGGTGGTTTTTGCACCTATGAAATACACCTGCAACTACTAGCAAATTTCTGTATGGTAATATCCATACAAGGTGGGTCTTTTAACAAAAATGGTCTGCGCCAAAGTGAACTAAACCTAATTAAATTGTGTACGGATAATAAAACGTGGTTTTTGCACCTATAAATACACCTGCGGTGACTACAAAATTTCTGTATTCAAATTTAAGTACAAGGTGGCTCTATGAACAAAACTGGGCTGCACCAATGTAAAAAAAACACCTATTTGAAATGTATACGGATAACGAAAGGTGGATTTTGCACCTATGAAATACACCTGCAATTACTAGCAAATTTCTGTAGGTAATATAAGTACAAGATGGGTCTTTTAACAAAAAATGGCCCTGCCCCAAAAGGTGAACTAAACCTAATTAAATTGTGTACGGATAATAAAGCGTGGTTTTTGCACCTATAAATACACCTGCAGTGACTAGAAAAGTTCTGTATCCTATTGTAAGTAAAAACTGGGTCTTTGAACAAAACTGGACTGCGCCAAAGTGAAAAACACGTAATTAAATTGTGTACGGATAGTAAAACGTGGTTTTTGCACCTATAAATACACCTGCGGTGACTAGAAAAGTTCTGAAATCCTATTGTAAGAACAAAGTGGGTCTTTTAACAAAACTGAGCTGCGCCAAAGTGAAAAAAAAAACTAATTAAATCGTGTTCAGATAAAAAAAAGGTGAGTTTTGCACCTATCAAAGACACCTGCATTACAAGAAAAGATCGGGTATCCTAATATAAGTACAGAATGCATAAAATACAAGCTAATATTTCACCAAAAACTGGCTAAAAACTGTTAATGAAAACCCATTTCAATGCAGGGTCAAAGCAGAGTCTGGGCTGCACAATTATCCACTCTCCTTTCACAAGCCTGCCTGCCAGCTTGTCTGTCTGTGTTTGCCCGCAAACCCCCCCACCCCCTCCCCGCGGCTGTACAGCACTAGATGCTCCTTTAAAATTCTCAGCCTAAGTAACTAAAAACTGAAAATCTCTAATCTACCTAAGTTCTAATGTTCACAGCTAAAAACATAGTTGTCTGTGTGAACAAAGAGAACAGTTTCGCTGAGCTGTTTTGAGAGAGACCGAGCACACGTCCTGCTCTTATGAAACACAGCCCACACACTGATCATGAACAGGAAGGGCCTTCTATGTAAAACGAGTCATGTGATTTTTCCAGCCAATCACAACCATACACACCCAGTCATGACGTTGCCCCACCCAGCTCACCCTGCTCTATTCGCTAAGCTGATTTGCTGGCCGCCAAAATGACAGGAAGCACCGAAAATGACGCGATATTAATAGATTATGCGCAGATTTTAACCTAAATTAACGCGTGATCGAAAAAATCTGATCAACATAATAACCGTGCCGATTTCAACTTTGTCGATAATAATCGCTCAACACTAGTAGTAACTATTTCCTGTTGTCTAAAAATACATATTATCCAACATCTCTCAGAAAGTTTCTGCAGTTTCTGTTGTATTGAAACTCATGGCTGTAATGCATCTTTGCTTAGTACAAGGAATCGAAAGAGTCAATTACCCTCTAAGAAAAGGTGATTGTTTGCAAAGCTTATTGAATGTTCCCTTAAAAAATGTTCCTTGGTGTGCCAGGGGCGGTCCCAACCCATGTGGTCCGTTTCACACTTTCTGCAATGTTGTGCAGGTCGAGTCTAAATCATAAAATGGATCTTGTGTTGCATTATTGATTACTGTTTTCATTATGTTGTATTTATATGGTATATATTCCAACACAATTGTTTTGTTATCTACATAATGCAAAAACACCTACAACATGAGCCACTATGTTCAATTAAAAAGAATCTTTATTGAATCACAAATATAAAGTAACAAATACAAACTTTAAAATAGTAGCAATAATACCTGCACAAAAGCAATGGTAACTATATTTGTATATATATTGATTATGACCGGATAAAATGTCACTAGTAGAATAATCGAAGCTATTTGAATTTTAAAGGAAGCCATTTATATATTACTTATACTTTAAAAATGTGCCCCATTTATTACCGTATATACCAGTAAAACCCCACCCAGAATAAGCCGAGGCCCCTACTTTGCCACAAAAACCGGGAAACTTATTGACTCAGTATAACCTAGGGGGGAAAAACCAGCGGCTACGGGGTGAATTTTTAAAAATAAAAATAGATACCAATAAAATTACATAGCAGTTTTAATGTCCCCCCATAGGCAGGTTATAGGCAGGTATAGGCAGTTTAAATGATCCCCCATAGGCAGATATAGGCTGGTATAGGCAGTTTAATGTCCCCCAAAGGCAGGTTATAGGCAGGTATAGGTTGTTATAGGCAGGTATAGGAAGCTATATGTCCCCATAGGCAGGCTATAGGCAGGTAATTGCCCCCATAGGCAAGTTATAGGCAGGTATAGGTCCAACTAGGCAAGTATAGGGCAGGTATAGGTCCCCCTAGGCAGGTTATAGGCAGGTATAGGTCGTTATAGGCAGGTATAGTCCCCCTAGGCAGGTTATAGGCAGGTATAGGTCCACCTAGGTAGGTTATAGGCAGGTATAGGTTGTTATAGGCAGGTATAGTCCCCCTAGGCAGGTATAGGTCCCCCTAGGTAGGTTATAGGCAGGTATAGTCCCCCTAGGTAGGTTACAGGCAGGTATAGTCCCCTAGGTAGGTTATAGACAGGTATAGTCCCCCTAGGTAGGTTATAGGCAGGTATAGGTAGGTATAGGTCATTATAGCCAGGTATAGGCCCCACTAGGCAGGCTCTAGGCAGGTATAGGCAGGGTATAGGCAGGCATAGGCAGTGTTTTAAAACAAAAAAAAACACTTACCTGACTCCCCGCTGCTACGTCTCCCTCGCTGCTCCGCCTCCTCGCTGTCCGGCCTCCCGCGCGCTGTCCTCGGTCTTCTCGGCACAGGCGGGTGATGTCATCAGGCCGCGCACGCAGCGTGATGACACACGCTGCCTGTGCCGGAAACTCCGGACAGCCGCAAGTCTGCGGCCGCCCGGAGTCCACTGCGGAGCACGGAGCGCTCGCTCTCTGCTCCGCAGTGGTATCTGTTCACTTGTAGGCGCTCCGGAGAAGTCGCATACAAGTGAAGAGATAGCTGACAGCACACGGGCCATCGCAGTGCCCGTACACTGTCGGCGGTACTCGGCGTTCAGTTATAATGCGCTCCCTGCGGAGCCGCATATAACTGAAGCGTCCCTGTTCGGCGCACGGGCCATCGCGGTGCCCGAGCGCCGACAGTGACTCGAGTATAAGCCGAGGGGGAATTTTTCAGCACATTTTTTTGTGCTGAAAAACTTGGCTTATACTCGAGTATATACGGTATGTTTTTTTTTTTTTAAATGTAATTTTATATATTGATTATGTAATGAAAAAACCTTCATATATATAATAATTTATGCATAACCCAATTATGGATAGAGCCTGGTACATAATAAATTTTCAATTTCTTAAGCACTTGCATTATTTTTGTCATTAGCACTATTGCACTTTATACATTCCCTTTCACTTATTGGTGTTTGTCACGGTTTTGTTGGCATGTTTTTTGTGAACACTATTGTTTTACAATATATGTTTTATATATATTTACCAGTCTCTATCTTTTGTTTTATTCTGGTTCTACTGCTGTCTGCCACGCGTGCATGGTTCATCGGCGCATGCGCATTCGGGCGCTGGGCGCTACTCTGTTCTGGCGGATTGCTGGGTGTACTGCGCAGGTGCTATGTGCAATGTGTGCATGGTGTGTCTGGCTGACCGTCGGGACAGGAGGAGGGGGCGTTCCAGGCCTGTACGCGGGTATGCTGGTGGGCTGCGGGTGTTGGGCGGTTAGTAATAGCGGTAGCATATTTAGGTTAATATGTGCCTATATTCTTAAGGCGTACTTGCTCTTTAAGATGCAGTTTTTGAATAGGCATTTCTGCGTCTGATTGTTTTTTTCCTTCATTGGTGATCTCTTTATATACTGGCAATGGCATTTGGTTGCTAACCCCCGGACGAAGCGTATGGCGAAACGCGTGTTGGGGCGCAATGTGATGCTCTCTATACCCTCATTCTACACTGGTTTACTTTCAGGTCAGGTGTTTATAATATTGTTACATGTTGTTTGATAAATATGGGGTATGTTTTATATAACCCAGGCTGTATAATGTATATTTTCTAGTGAGAGGTGGGGATGAACCCTTGCTTTTGTGCAGGTATTTTTGCTACTATTTTAAAGTTTGTATTTGTTATTTTATATTTGTGACTCAATAAAGATTCTTTTTAATTGAACACAGTGGTTCATGTTGTAGGTGTTTTTGGTAGTTTTGATGAACCACTTCTTATTGGTTATTCTTTAGATTATTGGCCCAACAATTAAATATAGGTGTTGTATCTACATAACGCAATATGCACTGTGATATCTCATTGTATCCAAATGCTCTTTGAGTCTTTGCACATGTGCAGATTGATGTAGATATCCTTTCTTAGCAACCTCTCGCTGTCTCCCACGGACCTTCAAACATAACAATGCACTGTGATTCTATTCAAAAGATTAGAATGCTTTATTATGGACTGACATGATTTTTTTAAAGGGTATAGGCGTGGTCATACAGAGAAGGTAGGCATATTACAATCCAATCAAAGATAAGTATATAGCATAAGATATAGGTTACAATCCAATCAGTGTCTTAATGTAAAGATATCATTTAATTTTTTAAAATCATGACACCTCCCATCTACCAAAAAATAAAAATGAATACTCTGACATCTGCCTTAGTTACACTAATCTAATAACCTTAAATAAGCAGCAGCTATGACCTGTTATTCAAATGCCATGGCCTTCTAGACGTATCTCTAGACCAAATATGTGAGCGGAACAGAACATGTCCTTGTATCCTAGTCAGAAATTCATATTAGAACAAAGATTTAAGTTTGAAGAAGACAAATGCTAAAATTATCAAACTTATTTTCAATTCTGTTTCACAGATTGTTATATATTAATTAAGGACATTTCTGTCTAACGTGTAAGTAAGTGGCATGTTGGAATTTTATGCTAACTGTGGTCCAGGCAGCAAAAAATTTTTTTGATAGTTTCCTTTAAGAAGAAACTACAGGCATAATTGTTTATTACAAAAAAGCACTGGAGACAATGAGAGCTGTAAAATATAAAATATCTAAAATTATACTCTGAATTTCACTTGGTGGACCAGAATTTTTTACAATTATCTCAGTGAAACACTTTGATCTGTGAAGCAGAGATCCTGTGGATTTAATAAAGGTGGCCATATATACTAGAAAACTGTTAGTCAAATGATCATTAAGGTGACAGTTATTTACCCCATGCCCACCGTACACATGCATGCTATAATTGGTGGGAGAGGGGAGGCCACTGTTAAAACTCCTTTGGCAATGCCTTATCTTCCTATGAACAACAGAGTAAGGTATTTAAAATCCCTCTGCCCCTTCTTCCTTTTACTTCACATCACTTGGTGGTCCCCCCTATACAGATAATGGGCAACATGTATGAATGGGGTTGCGCAAGTTTTCTGTCATGCTTTGAGTCAAAAAACATTGTTGTAGCCCTGTTCTATAGGTGTATGAACAGTCGTATGCCTGAACTTGGTGCATTTTTGGCACTTTTGAATGTTCCAAAAATATGCTATGCAAGGCATAACATAAGCCACATTTATGCACTGACAAAGAACACTTTCATACATTCAGGTGGCTTCTACAATAAGAAAAAGCCAGTTAGAACTGGCAAGACGGCACCAAAATCAGACATGTCAGTCACTCTTATAAAAATTGCAAGGTCACTTAATCTTTATCTGGCAAGCTTAACTTAATTTTCAGATTCCAGCAATGCACTCTACTCCTTCTGGCTGCTGGATAGGTATCCCGGGCATTACATTTGCAATGCACATGGCACCCCAGTCAGTTGAAAGTTTAGTTTAGGCACACTATTGAAGGGATGCTCCTTACTCCCTTATGTGCCAGTTATAGCGGCTACATCTCTTGTTGTTTTTTTTTGTCTCACTATGCCTGTGTAGAATTGAACTGTTTTTCCCCCACCTTGCCAGACTACTCTTCTGATTGCTTCAGAGTACTACAAATATGTTGCGTCTGATATTCACTACCTACAATATCTGATTGTGTTCTTCATAACATTTTGATACAGCACTCTGATTCTGCCTGACCTAGGTTAATGACCTTGACTAATTTTGCAGGTCAACACCTATACTAGCTGACTAGTGAAACCCCAGAGGTTGTATGTGCTCAGGGCAGGCTGTGAACAGTTAGGGCTTGTCCCCATGGCATAAGTTTTCAGTCAGATTTACAGACGATTTTTTAATTTGAAAGCCATCTGTAAACTGACTGTCAACCCTTTACATTAAGTTAAATAGAAAATCCATGCAGCAGTTCACACTGCACAGATTTTCCGCCGGACAGTCATTCACACCGCCGGCAGTCCGAAAAACTTAGAACATGTTCATTCTTCCGGGTGGAAGCTGAACATGTGGGTCTAAGGGGGAGGACCTGAATACGCAAACTGCTGACAAAAGTCTTCCTCCTACATGCCAACAAAGACCAAATACCAGTAAACATTTCCTGACCGGTATTTGGTCTCTACCGTGTAAATGCACCTTTATAGTGCAGCTCCTCAAAAGTCTAATCCACTGTTGTGAAGAAATGAAAATCGGCCCTCTCTCCCCTCACCACATTTTAATCATATTTGTATTCTGAGACTGTACAAATCAGAAAAATGAGAACTGTATATTCAAATTATTTTCTATATAAGATCAACAAAGTGACAATCAAAGGAAAAGAATAGCATTGTGCTGATAAGTGAGAAAGATATTATTGGTACCCAGACATTCCAAAACATGAATATGAAATTCCTTTTAAACTCTGAACTTTCAGAACTTTTTGCCATCCCCAGGCTTTGTATAATATACTCATATCACCTCGCGACCGTTACCATACATTGCTTGGATAATATGCATTTATTGCCCTTTTATGTATAATCCTGAACTTATTTGCATATGAGCAATGTTAGAACCTAGTAAATGTTCACTTTATAGGCTTTACAATCTGTTCATCTACAACACAGCTTTAACAGAGAAAGAAGATATTACTGTTGGAAAAACATGCTAAAATAGCACCTCACAAAAGAAAAATTACACAATGAAGTGATGATGATGGTGATAATAATAATAGATTACATGAACAAAATATAAAGTAAATGCAGAAATCTTGTAGATTGTAAGCCTTCGCGGGCAAGGTCCTCTTGCCAGCTGTACCAGCTGTTAGTCATTTATGTACAGTGCCCTGGAACTAATGATGCTTAAAAAATAAAAAATAATAATAAAAATCAAAATATTTATCTGCCCCTGTTTGCAAACATCAACAAGTAACAAGCAAGGAGACAGGAACCAACAGTAAACTTAAATAGATAAAAGCGACAGAGGTTTGCAGATAGCTCTTGTTCACAAAGTGGAATGGAGTATAATATCTAGTAGCTGCCAGACTAGTAATCCAACTAACAAAAATAGAAGGGGAAATAAGCCATGCAAAATTATGTAATTCAACCACTGATGGTATGCATACAGATGCTTTGTATTAAATAGTGGCTATTTTGACTTATAATTACGATGCAGTTTTGTCGTAATAGACAAGTTAACTTTACCAGGCTTGGACTGGCCTACAATGGAGCAGAGATAACCGCTGGTGGGCCCATGTGTATGGTAGGCCTGAAGCTAAAATCTCCACCCACAGGCCCTAAGCATCCTATTCCAATACTGATCCTGACTGCTTTTCAGTCTCTTGGACAGGCAAAAAACAAAAGTCTTGTAGCCCTATCCTTAAAGTCTAACTCCATGAAAAAATGCTTAATCTCTATCTTGTTTCTCTTGTCATCCTTACATAGCTCTAAGAAGCAACATTATAACTTACATAATTACAATACCCTGGCTGAGACACAGATCCAGTCTCAACATTATCTGACTTTTGGTTGCCAGTCTATACTCTCCATAAACTTGCAGTCTGTCAGTTGCACTTGTCCCTTCTCTTCCTTCAGTGTACATCATGTGATCACACAACAGTAATCCCAAAACAAATATGGTGGTGGGAAAGTTTCTTGGACCAATTATAAGCTCAGGAAAATGAAAAATGAAAAGAAAAAGGCCATAATTTATAACATTATTTAGTAATACAATGTAGATACTCTCACAACAGTCGTCGCACGATAGAGACAAACATATCTGTTGTAATCATGCCATAAGTACGGGAAGAAGGGCATAGCCTACATGACATGTCAAATGAACCCAAATCAGAGACCGGGGGGTTTCTAAAATTTTATTTAGAACGGGGGATTGAGGGCCCCAAAGGGTAAAAAAAAACGAAAATTTGAAATTTCAACATGTCCCCCCCAAGTTTTTAAACGGAAACATACAATTTTAAATTTTTTCCCCCTTCCCCTTTTGGGACAAAATTTTATTTTCCAAAGGGGTTCCCCAAAGTTTCTTAGGGGGTTTAAATTTGGAGTCAAATCAGGGTGGTGAAATTTTGTCATATACAGATATTTTAAACAATCAGTGTCTGTACTTTTTAGAAAAAACGTATTTCAGACAGAGAGGGGGCAGTCTCTTTTACCTGCGAGTGGCAGTGGCACAAACATTCCTGGGCCAAAACCCAGGTCGCAGCACAGCAAGTGGACGGGCGCAGCAGGGGGCCCCTCGTGAGGCCACAAAATTTCCGCTGTCAACTAGGCCGTTTTCTGAAATAAACAACCCAAGGGCCCTTTTTTTGGTTTTACTAGGTCAAAACCATTTTCCCCCCAGATGACATCGACAAACCCCCCCAAGAGCGGCGGGGGAAAAGTCAGACACAACCCCTTTGTTGGGGATGGCCCGGGGGCGGGTCAGCGGCCCTCACCTGTCCTCAACCCGCCCTCTGTCCCCCTCCGGTTCCCTCACCAGGGTCTACTATGTGGTCTGGGCCTGCGCCACATATAGGAGGATGAAAAAAATTTTAGGGGGGGCAGTCAGGGAGCTACTTTGGGAGGAAAAAATGGGGGCCCAAAACCCATGCTTCTTTCAGTAGGGGGGGCCAAAATAAAGATGTGGAGAAATGGCAAGGGAGGTCATGTTTTGAGGGGGTCACCCTGCATACCAAAAACGGTGATAGGACAGCAGTGAGGGTGAAAACAAATAGATGATGATCCCCCCAAAAAAAAAACCGCACTTGGGGGGGCCCGGGGGAAGCAAGGGCTTCATCAAATTGGTTTTAGGGGAAGAGGGCGCCCGTTTGCGCGTAGGGAGCCCGGGGCAGCCAGCAAAATGGGGTTTTGTGGCCCGGAGTCCGGGAGGGTAGCAAAACAAAAGGGGGAGGGCGGGGGGGCCAAGCGGCTTTCGGGGTAGAAAACCCGCTTCCCCAGGTCCAAGACAGTACGGCATAGGGGGTCAGTGAGGCAGCGGCGGCAGTATCACTCAGTGCGGAGCGTTTCGGTAAAAAAAACAGCTACTCGGCGGTGTGGGAAAAACTTTGCTAAAACACCGGAGGAGCCGGAAAATGGGTATATGTGGAAAAAGGGGCAGAAAGTGAAGCGTGGCCAGGGAGCTAACGTTTTGGGAAACCCCACCCTGCGCAAAGCATGCTGCCTCACCATCCGGTGGCCTGGGAAAACATGGCTCAGATGTGGTGGTCCAAAACCTGCCACTAAAAGCAACAAACAGCGGCCCGTGGCACGCATTTCCATTGCAGCCAGTCACGGGTCCCCACCTCTGCAAAGGGGGCTGTTTCCCCTTTGCCATCATCTCCCGCTCCAGATGCTCCTGCTCCTCGCTACTCATGGCACCAGCAGTCGTTCAGCGAGGCGATTGCAAAGAGACAACAGTATATGTCCAACCATCCTAAGATGCAGCAGCTGACCGTGCTCCTGTCCAAGTTGTTGGTACTGTAGTTCCTCCCTTTCCAAATGGTGGACTCTGCACCATTCAGAGAACTAATGGCTTGTGCCGAGCCGAGATGGAGATTTTCCAAGCCATAATTTCTTTTCCAAAAAGGCAGTACCAGCACTTCACAAATCTGTAGAACAGAAGGTGGGCCAGTCCTTGAGCTTATCAGTTTGTTCCAAGGTGCATGGCAGCACGGACGTCTGGAGCTGTAACTATGGGCAGGGCCAGTACATGTCCTTTACGACCATTGAGTGAATGTGCTTCCTGTCCAGGCACACCAACAACTTGGACAGGAGACACCGCTTTCTCCTCCCCGTTGTCAAACTGCGGCTCCTGCGCCAATGTCCGCCTCCTCCTCCTCCTCCACCACCACCATCTCAGCCTCCACAAGTACTGCTCCATCATACCACCTGTGTAGGGCACAGTTCTACACCTGGCTTGCCTCGGCGAACGAAGTCACACAGGGGAGGAACTGCTCCGCGTCATGCAGCAAGAAATCGATGTGTGGCTTTCTCCGCGCCAACTGCAAATCGGAACCATGGTGACGGACAATGGGAGTAACATGGTGTCCGCGCTGCACCGAGGAGGGACGGTCCATGCGCCCTGCATGGCGCATGTGTTCAATCTGGTTGTGAAAAGGTTCCTGAAGTCTTCCACCGATCTTCAGAAGATTCTGAAAATGGCCAGGAAACTGTGCATGCACTTCATCCGTTCCTACAAAGCCAGGAACACCCGCCTCGAGTTGCAGAGGCAGAATGGCCTCCCCCAACACAGTCTGATATGCGATGTTTCCACCCGTTGGAATTCCAGCCTGCACATGTTGGACCGACTGTATGAACAGAGAAAGGCCATAAACGATTTTTTGATGATCCAGGCGGACAGGAGTTCTCCCCTGTGTAACTTTGATGTCAGCCAGTGGCAGCTCATGCGTGACACCTGCCGTTTGTTGAGGCCATTAGAGCAGGCCACGTTATTTGTCAGTCGCCAGGACTACGGGATGAATAACGTCATTCCACTGCTTCATGTCCTGGAAAATCTGTCTGGGCAGGGGACTGGAGACGTGGCGACTACATCTCGCGGCCACATGAGTCCGGTGGGGACTGAAATGGAGGAGGAGGAGGACATTGGAGCAGAAGCATTGTCTGGTGAAATGAGTGGATTTTCTACCCAGGTGACAAGAGAGAAGGAGCAGCTGGAGGAGGTAGATGGAGATGAGGAAGACGAGGCAGATGACCCGCAAGCACCGTGGCAGTATACAGTGGAGATGGAGGCAGGGAGCCCCTCGGAGTCACTTGTGCAGATGGCCCGCAGCATGCTGATTTGCCTGGCTAGTGACAGCCGAATAGTCAGCATCCGGCAGAGGGATGACTTCTGGTTCTCCACCCTATTGGACCCTCGCTACCGGTCCAAAATGGGAGCCTTTTTCCCAGCTATTGAGAGGGAGGACAAACTCAAATACTATAGGGAAAACCTCCGTAGTCAGTTGGCCGCTGCCTATGTGCGGCATCGTCCCTCCTCTGACAGGTCTGAACGGGGGGTTCTTCAGCGCTCACGTACTACTGCCGCGGCTGCTGGGGAAGGAAGGGGGGTAGGAGCAGTACCAGCTCCATCAGCAGCAACCTAAGTCTGGAGTCACTAATGAGCAGCTTCCTTCACCCGCCTAGTGAGGAGGGTAGTTGCCAGCAGCAGCAGGACCTGGAGCAGTCCCTTAACCAACAGGTGGTGGCCTACTTGGACAGGACTCTGCCACCCCAGTTAGAAGATCCGCTGGAGTACTGGGCAGCCAAATTGGATGTTTGGGCGCAACTTTCCGAGTTTGCAGTGGAGAAGTTGTCCTGCCCGTCCAGTAGTGTGGCATCAGAGCGGGTGTTCAGTGCGGCGGGGGCCATCGTTACCGCAAGGAGAATCCGCTTGTCCACGGGAAATGTGGAACGACTGACCTTTGTCAAGATGAATCAGGTGTGGATCGGCCAGGATTTCCACACACCTCCACACTCTGTCATTGTGCCACTTTATGACCTCATGCTGCTGCTGCTGTTGCTGGTGCCATGACATCCACACTGTGTCATTGTGCCACTCTCTGACCTCATGCTGTTGCTCCTGGCGCTGTCACCTCCACTCTCTGTCATTGTGCCAATCTGTGGCCTAACCCTGTTTTTGCCACCTCCAGAATATCATTGTGCCACTTCCTGACCTCATGCTGCTACTGCCGTGCCCTCGACACTGTGTCATTGTGCCACTCTGTGGCCTACTCCTGTTTTAGCCACCTCCAGAATGTCATTGTGCCACTGCCTGACCTCATGCTGCTGCTGCCGTGCCCTCCACACTGTGTCATTGTGCCACTCTTTTGCCTACTCCTGTTTTTGCCACCTCCAGAATGTCATTGTGCCACTGCCTGACCTCATGCTGCTGCTGTTGTTACTGCCATGCCCTCCACACTGTGTCATTGTGCCACTCTCTGACCTCATGCTGCTGCTGCCGTGACCTCCAATCTCTGTCATTGTGCCACTCTGTGGCCTACTACTGTTTTGCCACCTCCAGAATGTCAGTGTGCCACTGTCTGTCCTCATGATACTTCCGTCGTGACCTCCACACTGTGTCATTGTGCCACTCTGTGGCCTACTACTGTTTTGCCACCTCCAGAATGTCATTGTGCCACTGTCTGACCTAATGCTGCTGCTGCCGTGACCTCCACACTGTGTCATTGTGCCACTCTGTGGCCTACTCCTGTTTTTGACACCACCAGAATTTCATTGAGTCACTGCCTGACCTCATGCTGCTGCTGCCGTGCCCTCCACACTGTGTCATTGTGCCACTCTGTGGTATATTCCTGTTTTAGCCACCTCCAGAATGTCCTTGTGTCACTGCCCGACCTCATGCTGCTGCTGCCTTGACCTCCACACTGTGTCATTGTGCCACTCTGTGGTCTACTTCTGTTTTTGCCACCTCCAGAATGTCATTGTGCAACTGTCTGACCTCATGCTGCTGCTGTCGTGACCTCCACACTGTGTCATTGTGCCACTCTGTGGCCTACTCCTGTTTTTTGCACCTCCAGAATTTCATTGTGCCATTGCCTGACCTCATGCTGCTGCTGCCGTGCCCTCCACACTGTGTCATTGTGCCACTCTGTGGCCTAGTCCGGTTTTTGCCACCTCCAGAATGTCATTGTGTCACTGCCTGACCTCCTGCTGCTGCTGCCGTGCCCTCCACACTGTGTCATTGCGCCACTCTGTGGTCTACTTCTGTTTTTGCCACCTCCAGAATGTCATTGTGCAACTGTCTGACCTAATGCTGCTGCTGCCTTGACCTCCACACTGTGTCATTGTGCCACTATGTGGCCTACTCCTGTTATTGCCACCTCCAGAATGTCATTGTGTCACTGTCTGACCTCATGCTACTGCTGTGGCTGCTGCCGTGACCTACACACTCTGTCACTGTGCCACTGTCTGACCTCATGCTGCTGCTGTGGCTGCTGCTATGACCTACACACTGTGCCATTGTGCCACTCTGTAGCCTACTCCTGTTTTTGCCACCTCCAGAATGTCATTGTGCCACTCTCTGACCTCATGCTGCTGTGGGTGCCGCCGTCACCTCCACACTCTGTCACTAATGTTGCCACCTGAGCTCTCAGCTATTTTTTTTACAGCTGTCGCTGGCATGACTTTATCAGGCTACATTCCCACTTGAGTTTTTTGGTCAGTATTGCCCTCTTAAGTGCCCAGAGAATTTTATAGTGAAGCGATTCTAAGAGCGGCAGCAGTCATATACGTGTCATACTAAAACACAACATTGTATGAAGACCAAACCAAGCTCCCTTTGCATATTTAAGCATGGCACAACATTCTATAGCACCCTGCAGGCTCTGTGCAGCCTGGAAATAGCTGTTTTTTAACGCGATTCCTCCTGAAGTAATTCGAAACGAAACTAATTTTGTCGGAAAATTCAGCGAAGTGACCGAATCGAATTTTTGAGAAATTCGCCCATCTCTAATTATTGTACTAAATACATATAATTAAATTTTTTGCAGTACATTTTTACGTAAAGCAATACTTAGATCAATGATTTCCAACCCTATTACTACAAGGGAATCTCTGACATTTAATAAAAAAAAAAAACGCTAATGGCATTCCTGCCTTATGAAAGCTTGGCATAAGGGCAGACTAAGCATACTGAAGTGCTTGTCCAGTGATATACTATAATATTACTTAAATATGTTACGGAATAAGGAACTCCGTTTGCCTTTAGATCTGAAAGTTTTTGTTACTTCTGTGTTCTTCGGAACCTCTGACCAGGGTTAATAGATTTCCCTGTTTTCTGGGAACCCAGATTGGGAAACACTGACTTAGATATTTCCAATATAAATAGCTTATCATTGTACTCCAAAGCTTCCTCCTAGGTATGACATGACATGCTTTCTATTCATATAGACTCATTTCCTGCTACATTATTCTTAGGCTTTTAGGAACGACATGATTTCAGCTTGATTAGACTCTGTGCCACTAATGTGATATTAGAATGTCTGCAGTTTATTTTTTTATATTTCATCTTTATCTGGCTTATGAAGTTCTGCATTGCTACCAAGTGAGGAAAAACATCACAAAGATAAAAACTAAATTTTTAATGCATATTATATTTCACTAAGACTTCCAGTTAACATCTGGCAGCTACTTTTTGTGGACAAGAAAAAAAAACAGGGAAGGAGACAGAGTGAGTATAAAATTCTTGGGACTCAGGGAAACAGCGTGGTGAGCAAACTTCTTTTACTATGGCATCTGAGTGGTTAAATGAGTAGATACATGATATTTTATTATTTTTCATGGATGTGAAAATTCTAATAATGTTTATTTTTTATTTTATAGTTTTATATCTTGAATGTGAAAAGGGATGTTTTACATTTTGTTTTATTTAGCAAAGGGGGAAAGGACTATTTGTATTTGTGCCTCAATACAGCCAGTTGTCTTACAACCAGACACATGATTTTAAGGAAGTGGAAAAGGGGAAGGCTGATCTCTTGTGACAAAAAAATATAATATAATTATATAATATCTATAAAAAATATATCTCAAAAGAGATAAAATAGGGCCAAAGGAAAGGAGGAAATTAAGAATTTTTTTTAAACATTTTTTGTGAATGTTCAATGTTAAATAAAATATCCCAGAAATTCCTACCTTAATATCAACCTCTCCTTCTCTCCTGTGTTCTCTGATATTGCAAGTATACCTAAGAAATATTTACTATATGAATAAATCTTCTTTGTGTGTGTCCCAGAAGACCAGCTATTTCTTCCCTCCTCCTTCTCATATTCCTGTACCTAACTGTAAGATAATGGGCTGCAGCCTCCCCTTATTGTTGTCTCTGTAAGGGAAGACACACAACATTAACTTACAACTCACTCCCTTGAGCATCTGCCAGAAACCTGTAAGTTTGTTAAAAGCAAGTTTGCTTAAGTGTCATGAAGACACTTATTCAGATTGACAAAAATTATCTTCTGTTTACTTTTTTTCATTCATGTCTAAGTTTAGTGTTACAATGGGATTCTCCTTATGTAAACTGCATATGTAAGTTAAATAACAATACTTAACCCCTCAACGACTGCCACCGGCTATAGTCAACAGTCGGTGCAGGTCTGTAGACATCGCTGCAGAAAGACGGGGTTTGCGCCCCCCCCCCCCCGCACTGTAACTATGCTACGAACAGAACCGTAGTTAACAGCTCAATTCCTAAGGCAGTCTCTGTTAACGCACTTTAGTGGTGGAAGCCTCCGATTCTTGGCATTTAACCCTTTGATTGCTGCAATCCATGACCACGGCATAATCAATGGGGATTCCTCTGCTCCATCAGGTCATCGGGACTCTCAGTGAACTGATAGAGAGCGGGGAATATCTATACAGTCAGCACTGGGGACCTAGAGTAGCCCCAGATCTCTGTATAGTATGTCTGTGGGCAGGGAACAATATGTGCTGCCTTGACAGCAGCTTGTGTCAGGATGACACAGATTATAATGTAATAGCATGCAGTAGTATGTAAATACATTACTAAGTGTAAACAAAGTACAATAGTTAATCCCTGAATAGGATTAAGAAAAAAATAAGATGTGTAGATTGATAGAAATAAATAAAATAAATAATAAAATAATAATAAATAGACACAATACATTGTTCAGCTGATCCCATAATTTCAATGGAGATTACTATGTGGGAGGGATGCATGGAGAACCAGGAACTTCCACCGGTATAACGTGATGCAATCAAACAAGAACCAGCATCCCTTTTAACACGCCAGGTTTGCAGCAATGCTGTAAAGACGGTAAATGATCTTGCAGTAAAAATATTCCTTTAATACAAAATGGTTAAAAACTTACATGGCATCAAAGAAAACAGCTTCATGGCCACAACCACTATTCATCGGGACAGCACATGCCGACGCCCGTGTCGTTCAGACCGACGCGTTTTGGTAAGAATACCTTAGTCTAGGTCTGGTTAGTTGTATCCAATTGCGCCTTATATGCAATACCGGAACCTACGTATCGTAAGGGCCATCCCAATTTCTATATTTAACCCTGTAGGTTCCGAAGCATATATTCACATAAAACATATACATGTAAAAACACCTTAAGAACAGATAACTGAATAGAACCGACATCAGAAGACATAGAAAATGTGACTTATATTGTTAGTATCCAATTCATACATTAATAAGAGAAAGAAACTAAGTGTTTTAGTAAAAGAAATAATACTTCATGCTTCACATTAAGACCTTGGGGCTGCCTTGTTCCCAATACAAATATCCATCTGGCTTCACAATGCAAAGGTTTATCCCTGAGGCTACCCCTCTCTCTGATGGAAAAACCCTTTCTATGCCCATACAATGGAAAGATTCAGTATGGGCATAGAAAGGGTTTTTCCATCAGAGAGAGGGGGTAGCCTTAGGGACAGAACTTAAAACAGTAATAGTGTTTTGTTTGAGTCGAACTAGAACTCAAACTAGAACCCCATTAAAGTCAATGAGAGAAGATATTCTGGTTAATTTTTGTACCTATACTGGTGAGAAGCTGTAATTACCATCCATAACAGTAAGGGCGCATCCCCACGGCACAGGACAAATACCGGTCGGTTTATCCGACCGGTATTTGTCTGGTTTTTTGTGCCGTGCACATGGCTGTAGGGGGACGGCTTTTCTCTGCGATGAGCGGCCGTTTGCGCAAATCGTGTGAAAAAATGGCCGCAAACTGCTGCCGTGGGGACATGGCCTTAACTGGATACGTGGAACAACTTAGTGGAGAAAATTTTGCTGTAATAGTGACAGAAAAAACTGAGAGGCTAAAATACTTCATTCCTTTTAATGGCTAACTGAAAAGATGAGGACAGTTTGCAAGCAGGGGTGTGGCTATAAAATGTGCAGTGGTAGCAGCTCCTATGGGGCTCTGCATCCTGAGGGGACCCAAAAGCCCCTTTGACACATAGGAGATTTGGAAACAGTGTGTTATGCGATTACTGAACCTCCAAAACTGCCAAAATGGACTTTTCTCCACTTAGAATAATTTTCACCAACCACTCTTTAGAATATATTTCTTTGTATAGGACAATTGGAGACGGTGTGTTATAAAATGATTTCACCCACAATACTGCAATCCATAATCCATGTATATGAGAGCTAGGCATTATGCGAGCCTGCAAATGACACCAAATAACAGCTTCTGGGTGTGGGAAAGATGCAGCCAGCAAAACCAAACTCCCTAACTATTTCTGTCTATGGAGAGGAAAATGCTATTTAACTAAGAGCAGTCTGTACAGTACATAGAGTGAGCTGAGATTGGCGTTCACAAGGCAATACAGTGAAATACATATAACATGGTCCTGTGATCTTAGTAGCCAATGAGAGCCCTAATCCTCAGCGATGCTGTTTTTGACACTTCTTTGTGCTCTGCACTGATTGGTTGGCTGCAAAAAGTGCAGAAAAGTGATTGGATGGCCGCCAAAAGTGCAAAGTCAAACTAGAATTTTACTCGAATGAACAGGAAAATGTTCTGTTCGGTTTGAGTTCTAAAAAATTGAGATGTTCTATCGAACTTAACTTTTCTAGAATCCAGAAATACAAAAATCAGTCCGCTCACCTGGTTGATGCAAACTCATAAAGACAGACACATACACCGCCTCGTGTTAACCATATGGAATAAAAGGAAAGATGTCTGCTACATGTCCAATGTTGCAAATATAAAAAATGTTATGCTTTATTCTTAAACAAATTTAAAAAAATGAATAAATGTCTAATAATAAACAAGTCCAAAGTTACCCAAGCATGGAGGAGCACTGTGCATGCGACTAGTGGACCGAGATGACTAGGACGCTGACGCGTTTCAGAAGCGTGCTTCCTTAATCGTAGCTAGTGCATGAATGAAGGTGTCGTGTTTAAATCTAGGAGCAATCAGATCACATGACCACGCTCCTCCTACATCGTTAGATGATAAAATTCTCATAAGACACATAAAAATGTACAAATAACCAACATTGTTGTACGAAAAAAACACTATTAGTCAACTATAATAATGAGAAAAAATATATCTAATTTAATAATAAGAAGAAATATCTTGCCTGATGTTGGATTTCTGGTATTTAATTCAAAAATCCATTGTGATTCCCTGCTAAGGAGCTTTTGTGTCAAATCTCCGCCCCTTGGTGATGGGGTCACTTTCTCGATGCCCATAAAGGAAAATGCAGAAACATCCCCCCCATGGATCTCGGCAAAGTGTTTCGAGACCATGGATATACCTATTGTATGGCTATCCTTGCGTGAGTCTGATAAATGACGTCTGATCCTGGTTTTCAAAGAACAAGTGGTACAGCCCACATATTGAACTTTATATACATTGCAATTGACCAAATAAACTATGAATCTGCTGTTACAATTAATAAATTTCGTGATGGTATACGTTTTACCTGTCGCCATAGAAGAAAAACTATTGGAATTGGAACAAAAACCGCATGTTATGCATCTGTTATGTCCACAATTAAAAAAAAAACGTGGAACTTAACCATGTCATTTGGTTCCCATGTGTGGAACAAAAAAAACTTGGTGATAACATGGAACCTAATGTGGGGGCTTTTCTTGAAACGTACCCGCTTATCTAAGATCTGTAGGTCCCCTGACACTCTCAAAATAGGCAGATGTTTTTTTATAATTGAAACAATTTTGTTTAACTGAGGGCTATATGTTGTACAAAAAGTAACACTACTACCTGCCTATTTGTTACTGTCAGTAAATTGTTTCTCCATTAATAGTATTTTCCTATCCCGACCTTCAACCTTACATCTTGCTCTCTCCAAGTCCTCAGCTTTATAACCTCTCTGGGTTAGTATATTACCTGCTTCCAAAATGCATTTCCTGTATTGTTCTTCCTCAGAGCAGTTACGTCTCAATCTAACAAACTCTCCATATGCAAGAGAAAAAACAAAAACGAGACAGCGCTCCCTAGCGCAATATTGCGACTTTTGAATAAGAAACACTAGTACTTATTTTAAGCACTAACCTTCTAGTGTTGTGCAAAGAAAGGCACAACACTTTTTAAGCACCCAAATATTTGGAACTGAAGAATCACTGTCGTCCGCAGCCGTCTGTCCGTTTTTCTCCGTACGCCCGGTGCACGGGGTCAGGGTATTAGCAATCCAAAAGGTGTGAAGATTTTCTCCAGTTTGCCCAGAAAAAAACTCCTTTAAATGGACTGTAATGACAGCGCTGAATGTCTTTTTAGTTGAAGATTTATTACAAATAGCAATTGGAATACGCGTTTCGTGTGTAGACCACACTTCCTCAGTTCCAAACTGATCACCGGCCCGCAGACAGTGATGGGGAAGCAGGAACGCGGACTGGTGAGTGGATGCGCCCGAGAGGACGCGTGCACCCGTGGACCGCACCGCCCGCCTCGGGCGCCATCTGGGGGGGCAAGGGAACTCATTACAGTACCCCCCCTTTGGCCTCCCCCTCCCCCTGGCCTGAAAAAATCTCCTCAGCATTCATCGGTCCATGATGCTGTCCTCCGGCGCCCACGATCTTTCCTCGGGCCCGAACCCCATCCAATCGATAAGGAAATAACGTTTCCCTCTGATTGTCTTCGTGGCCAAAATTTCCTTTACGGAAATGACATCAGAGGTATCAGCCACCGGGGCAGGAGCAGACACCTTACGGGAAAATCTATTCAAAACGACAGGCTTAAGGAGGAGTTCGGGATCCGCAATGTGGGGGGAAGTCGGAGTTTCTTTTTGAGGACTAGGAACGGACCGAGGTAGCGGGGGCCTAGCTTATAGCTGGGGATCTTCAAACGAACTTATCTAGAAGACAACCAGACCTTATCCCCAGGGACAAACGAAGAAGGAGGTCTGCGGCGCCTGTCCGCTTGCTTCTTGGTCTGGGCAGAGGCCTGTTGCAGGGCCTGCCGAGTGTCGCTCCAAATGGACTTGAGGTCGCGGACCAGGGAGTCCACGGCAGGGACGTTCGAGGCCTCAGCCAGCAGGAGGGGTGGGCGGGGATGAAGGCCATAAACTACAAAATATGGAGCAGCTCCCACTGACTCCGAATCCACAGTTAGGTATGCATATTCTACCCAGGGTTACAAGATGGACCAGTCATCCGGCAGGGCAGATAGAAAATGGCGTAGGTAGTTCTCTAAGATCTGATTTACCTTTTCCACCTGCCCATTAGTCTGGGGATGATACGCTGAGGAAAAATCCAGGTTCACTTTAAGCTGGGAACAGAGGGACCGCCAGAACCTGGACACAAACTGCACCCCACGATCCAACATGATATGCCGAGGAAGGCCGTGTAAACGAAAGACATGCAAGAAGAAGAGGGTCGCAAGGCGAGGTGCAGAAGGTAATCCTGGCAATGGTACAAAATGCGTCATTTTGGAGAAGTGATCCACAATGACCCAAATGACGGTGTTACCGGCAGAGGATGGAAGATCAGTAATGAAGTCCATTTCACTATGGGACCAAGGGAGGTTGGGGATGGGCAGAGGTTGCAACAGCCCCGCAGGCCTGAGGTGGGAAGCCTTGTAGCGGGCCCAGGAGGAGCAGGATCCGACAAAGTCCTTAACATCCTTGACTAAGTCTGGCCACCAATAGTAGCGGGCGATCAACTGCCCGGTCTTACAAACCCCCGGGTGCCCGGCAGGCTGAGAGCAATGATCCCAATTTAGAACTCTCCTACGAAGCGCGTGGCACACGTAAGTCTTGCCAGGGGGAACTTGTCCTAGATCCACAGGGGCTACGGTGATCAGGCGGTCAGGAGGAATGATGTGACTAGGTGGAGACTCTTTAACCAAAACGTCGGAGGCAGGTGATAGGGCATCAGCTTTAATGTTCGTCTCTGCTGGACGGAAGTGAATCACAAAGTTGAACCGTGAGAAGAACAGGGACCAGTGGGCCTAACTGGGGTTAAGACACTGAGCCGTTTGAAGGTACGCCAGATTTTTGTGATTCGAATAAATAGTTATCGTATGACGAGCCCCCTCCAACAGATGACGCCATTCCTCGAGGACTAACTTAAGGGCCAGCAATTCACGGTCTCCAATGGTGTATTTTTTCCCGGCCGAGGAGAAGGTCTTTGAGAAAAAAAACACAAGTAACCGTCTTGCCCTTAGATTCTCGCTGAGAAAGCACCGCCCCTACTCCCACCGAAGAAGCGTTGACCTCCAGGAAGAAAGGTTTCTCGACGTCTGGGCGCGACAGGACTGGGGCAGAGGCGAATGCCTCCTTGAGCTGGGTGAATGCCTCTTCGGCCGCCTGTGGTCATTGCTTCGGATTACCAGTCTTCCTCGTGAGGGCCACCATGGGGACCACCAGTGTAGAAAAATGGGGAATAAATTGACGATAGTAATTGGCGAACCCCAGGAAGCGCTGGATGGCCCGAAGGCCGAATGGACGAGGCCACTTCAGAACGGCAGACAATTTGGCCAGGTCCATTTGAAGTCCCTTGGCAGAAACGATGTACCCAAGGAAGGGCAGACTGGACTGATGGAACTGGCACTTCTCCAGCTTGGCATAGAGGTGATTTTCTCGGAGACGACTAAGGACCTGGCGCACATGAAGACGATGGGACTTGGCATCCAGGGAAAAGACCAAAATGTCATCCAGGTACACAATGACACAGGAGTATAGAAGATCACGAAAAATCTCGTTAACCAAGCCCTGGAATACGGCGGGAGCGTTACAGAGACCGAACGGCATAACTAAGTATTCAAAATGCCCGTCTCGGGTGTTAAATGCTGTTTTCCACTCGTCGCCTTCCCAGATGCGGATGAGGTTATAGGCTCCTCGCAGATCCAATTTGGAGAAGATCTTGGCCCCTCGTAGGCGGTCGAAGAGTTCGGTGATGAGGGGCAGTGGGTAGCGATTTTTCACAGTAATCTTATTTAGGCCACGGTAGTCTATGCAAAGTCAAAGCGAGCCATCCTTTTTCTCCACGAAGAAGAAGCCGGCGCCAGCCGGGGAAGAGGACTTACGGATGAATCCTTTCCTGAGATTCTCCTGTATATAGTCCAACATGGCCTTGGTTTCTGGCACGGAGATTGGATAGACCCTGCCCCGCGCAGGACTAGTACCGGGTAGGAGATCTATCGGACAGTCATAGGGACGGTGAGGAGGCAAGGTTTCGGCCTGCCTCTCGGAGAAGACATCAGCGAAGACCCGGTACTCGGCCGGCAACCCCGGCAGGGGTTTAGAAGGCACCGGCAGTGGAGTCGGGCGCACCAGGCGAGGTGCCACCAGACAACAGAACTGGCAATCTTGTCCCCAACGTGTAACTTCGCCAGTCTTCCAGTCCAGAACGGGTGCGTGTTGCTGCAACCATGGCAAGCCCAGCAGGACTTAGGACGAGGAGTGGGGCAGCACATAGAAGGAGATCCTCTCAGAATGCAGCGCCCCTATGCGCATAGAAACAGGCTCCATGCGACAACGGATGGTATCGCTCAGGATCTCACCACTTACAGAGGGGATGACCAGCGGTTTCTCGAGGTGAACCATCGGGAGCTGAAGTTTTGATACCAGGACGGCATCCATGAAATTCCCGGCAGAACCGGAATCCACAAAGGCAGGAACTTGGACACGCGATCCAGAACTCGTAACGATCTGCACCGGCATGGTGAGACGTGGAGAGGGACTATTCACACCTAGGGACGCCTCTCCCACGTGGCCTAGGTCCGAGCGTTTCCCGAACGTGGGCGAAGCGGACAGTCTCGCTGCAAGTGTTCTGCACTGGCACAGTAAAGACAGAGATTCTCTGCGCGGCGACAGGACAGCTCCTGTTCCGAGAGGTGAACACGGTCCACTTGCATGGGCTCCTCACCAGAGTGCTGAGGGAGAGGCAGAGGTGGCTTTTGAAAGACCGGAGCCAGACGAGGAAACCGACGAGGTCGGGCAGAGTCACATTCCTGGCGAAGCTCTTCCTGCCTTTCGGTGAAACGCACGTCAATGCGTGTGGCCAGATGGATCAGGCCAGAAAGAGATGCCGGGAGATCCCTCGCTGCCAAGGCGTCCTTAATCCTTCTAGAGAGGCCCTTCTTAAAGGTAGCGCAGAGGGCGGCCTCATTCCGGGTTCATTCCGAGGACAGTGTGCGGAACTGAATGGCGTACTCTCCCACCGAGGAGTCCCCCGGCGCAGATTCAGGAGAGCAGTCTCCGCGGAAGATGCTTGCGCCGGTTCCTCGATGACGCACCGGAACTCCCTAACGGAGGCCTGCAGATCGCTCACCACAGGGTCCCCCCTGTCCCAGAGGGGTGTCGCCAAGGCCAGAGCCTTTCCAGAGAGCAGACTGAGGATGAAGGCCACTTTCGCCTGTTCAGACAGGAACTGATCGGCCATCAGTTCCACGTGCATGGAACACTGCGTAATAAATCCTCTGCAGAGCTTCGGATCTCCATCAAACTTCGAGGGGAGAGACAGTCGAAGCTTGGGTCCCACAGAGGCCGGAGAGACGGCTGGTGCAGGAACGGATACAAGCGGTGAGGGAGATTGTCGCATCATGGCCGTTAGTTGATCCAACTGTTGTGCCTGTTGGGCCAGCTGCTGAGATTGCTGGGTGACGATGGACTTCAGATCCTCCATGCTGGGCAACGGCACCTTGGCGGGATCCATGGCCGAAACCAACTGTAACGGAGCTAGGTAGTGGATCCGCTGGGTCACCGCAAGCGGTGGTAGAAGCCAAACCAGGGAGCGGAGTCTAAGTGGGTCCTGGTTTTCATCAGAGCCCGCCGCAAAGTGGGATGGACTTGCTGCGGCGGGATTCCACCAGGTCGCTACCCCTCATGCGACTTGCTTGTGGTGGCAGCCGAGGTGCAACGAAGTACCAAATCGACAGGCAAACTCATAGTCAGGAATGGGCCAAGAGGTCAGGCAGACAGCAAAGGTTCGTGGTCAAGAGACGTAAGCAGACGGTACTGGTACACGGGATAGGCAAACCGGAACAAGATGAGGCTTCCTCTCATCAGTCTAGGACAGGGGCGCTATGGATTTGGCAATGAGGTCCCAGAGGTGGAGCCCTTATATAGGAGCAGCGGCCAGCAAAACTAATTAACGGCGCACTGACCCTTTAAATTTGAGAGAACCAGCGCGCGCCCTAAGGATCGGGACACCTTTTATTATCCGTATACATTTCAAATAGGTGTTTTTTTTACTTTGGTGCGGCCCAGTTTTGTTCATAGTGCCACCTTGTACTTAAATTTGAATACAGAAATTTTGTAGTTACTGTTGGTGTATTTCATTGGTGCACAAACCACCGTTTGTTATCCGTAGTGCGGCCCTAGTTTTTTGCAAATAGCCACGTTGTACGACAATTCTGATAGAAAAATATTCTAGCAACTGTTCTCGTTTGTCATTGCCGCAAAAAACACAATTTCTCATCTGTGTAACTTTCGAATAGTTTTGTTGCGCTCGTTGAATCTCAGTTTGGCGCAGATAGCGCACTTGTATGATAGTTTGTTGAAAACAATCAATTCCTAGTCCTACTGGGCAGTTGTAAATCCCTGGGACTAAAGGAAGAACACTGTTGATTTTGTCTTACGGTTCTTCCACCAGACCACATTTCATAGGTATTGGCTAGAAACATTTAAGTTTCTAATCCTAGTTGGCTGTAGGAAATTAGAGGGAGTTAAGAATAGCTGTGATTTGCCATCTTTTAATAAGAGACTGTCAAAAACTCTTCCATACTTTCTTAATTTTTTATCTTTCTGAACATGGAGCGTAATGCAGGTGGCAAGCGAGCAAAGATGGGTGTAGGACATGGAGGTAGAGGTACGAGAGAAGGTGCTCCTTCCAGTGCTGGCGACAACATGCAAGCCAGCGGATCGTCGGTTTAAGGACCGTCAGGCCTGTCATCGCTGAGTCAGGGCCCTGTGAATCTCAGTAACGAACAGCGTCGCCAATCTGTTCTGCAGTGGTTAATGCAACCTGCATCCAGCAGTCTTACCTCCTCGTTCTCCCAGTCACTGCCACAAATGTCGTCGTCATCATCATCGTCAGCATCCGACCAACATGAAGCGAAGGCAGCCTAAATGTCAACTCGTGTACCCACCACTGTGGACAATCCATTTTCTGAAGACCTCTTTGATGACAAAATGCGGTTGGGGTCAGAAGGCATGTTAAAATATCAAGAGGCCATAGAGGATGATTTTTTCTGCTCTTACGCCCAGTTACTGATGCCATCAGAGGAGGAGAAGGAAGCCCGTCAATCAGCAAAAATCCCGGGCCATCGGGAACGCCTTGCAGTGCCTCTTGCTTGTAGCCCGCAACTCCTGGATGCAGAATGTCAGGACGACAAAGTCACCTGTGTTGATGATGATGATGACAACATTGCGGATCCAACAGGGTCTTTTCAGCAGAATTTGCGTGCGAGTGCGTCATCAGTGGACGAAGAGGAAGACGATGGGGTAGTGTCAGTACGGGTCCCACCTCAAAAAGGGAGAGGGCAGTCGCAGAAGTCCGCTGAGATGATTCCGCCACCCACGATCAGCAGAAACACGGCTCCTCGCTTATCGCCGTCGAAAAGGTCCAGGACCTCTCAAGCCTGGGCTTTTTTCAAGCAAGCCTCTGATTCACCCAGCGAAGTCATATGCCGTCTTTGCCATAAACGCATCAGTAGAGGCAAGAATCTTAGGTGTTTAACCACCACTAACATGTCTAGTCACATGCAGCGAATGCATGAGTTGAAATGGAGGGAACACTTGGCCAAAAAAGGCCACACCGATGCCGGGCTCCCAAACACTGTCACACCCTCTATCTCTACCTTCTCCTCCTCTACCACCACCAGCGTTTCTCAGCTGCCCATGTCTCTCAGAGTCATGATCAGGGATCAGCTTCCGCTTCAGCCTCCACCGTCGCCCGAGTACCACCAGCACCACCAGAGACCCATCCTACCCATTCTCCTTCCACCAGTTGGACGACCTGCACGCCGTACAGCGGCCAGTTTAGCAGCCAGCCTTTTTTTCTTCCAGGTTTGGGAGCAGAAGAAACACTTTAACCCAAACCATCCCAAAGCCAAAAGCCTGAATATTGGCATTGTCAGGCTTTTGGCCTTGGAAATGTTGCCTTTCCGTCTGGTGGACACAGATGGGTTCCGCCACATCATGGCCCTTGCCTGCCCCCAATAACAGATGCTGAGCAGGCATTTCTTTGCCAGAAAAGCCGTTCCTGCCCTGGCCAGTCACGTGTCATCTAAAATTTCAAGCGCGTTGTCTGCATCTGTGTCCGGAAAGTCCATCTCACCACCGACACATGGACTAGTAAGCACGACCAAGGCCGCTATATCTCTGTGACAGCTCACTGGGTGAGCTGGGTGGATGTCTCTGGTGGTGACGGAGGCTCTCAGGCTCGGTGCACGCTCTTCAAAACCGCAGGGATGGTGAAACCAGGCCATGTTGAAATTAATCTGTCTTGGAGACCGTCCACACACAGGTCAGGAGCTGTGGACGGTTCTCCGCAACGAGACAGAGCGCTGGCTGGGTGACAAGAACCTTGTGCCAGGCAAGGTAGTGTGAGATAACGGTCGAAAGCTCCTGGCCGCCCTTAAGATCGGTAGCCTGGAACACATCATGAACCTCGTCGTCCAGAAATTTTAAAGCGCTATCCAGGTCTGGACTGCCTGCTGAGGAAGGCTCGAGGTCTGAGCTCGCACTTCCGTCATTCGCACCCTGCTTCATCCCGCCTGGCCGCGTTGCAGCGTCAGCTCGGCCTCCCCGTCAACCGTCTCATTGTTGACGCAGCAACACGCTGGACTTCCACCCTCCACATGCTCCAGCGATTGTGGCAGCAGCGCAATGCCATTACGCAGTACGAAGTGACACATGGCCTGACAAGCAGCGGTGCAGACCTCGGGGTGTTGAGCAACCAAGAGTGGAGGCAGGTGAAAGAGCTCTGCACCATCCTTGCCAGTTTTGAAGAAGTCACCAAAATAGTCAGTGCGGACAATGCCCTTGTCAGCATGAGCATTGTGGTGATCTTAGTTCTGGAACGATCGTTGGACACTCTGAAACATCAGGTCCAACCAGCGACGGAGGAGGAGACGGACACAGATGCGGACACGGAGCCTTTCTCTCCGTTGAATCCACAAGGCCCGACAGTTTCACAATTTTATCGGTCTTCATTAGGCAGTGGTTCAGGGTCCAGGGCTAGTGCAAGGCGGCACCTCAGCTCTCAGGGTGCATCATCTGAGGCAAGTCAGGGCTGTGTTGAAGCTGTGCCGGAGGAAGCGGAGGAGGAGGAGGAGAAGGAGGTATTCCTGGAAACCGACGCTACCAATGTCCCTGCCTTGGAAAGAGGTTGCGCGAATTTGAGGCGGAGGAGGAAGATGAGGAAGATCAGTTTGCTAGTGCCCCTCGACCCAGAGGCTTGGGAAATCAAGGCTCCATCTCTCACATGAGTGCTTGGATGCTCCATTTCCTCCAACATGATCCTCGCATTAAGGCCATCAAAACAAAAATCAGCACTTTCCTTCCACCCACCCAAATAGAGAGTAAAATGCAGGAAATGGAGACCTTGCTGATTGATCAAGTGGAGACATCTGTTGCGTCTGCTTCACGTTCTTCAAATGTCACGGTGGAACAATGTCAGCAACGTGATAGCAGTAGAGTGCGAAGTAGCCGTAGCAGCAGCAACAGGCAAGGTGGCAGAAGCCTAATGGGTGACCTCTGGCAAACTTTATTTACCACCTCACCAACGCATGTAATGCAGGGCACACATACAACCCACAGAGACCAGCTTAAGATCATGGTGCACGACTATCTGCGTCTCAACACCAATGTTTTTGGATGTGTTCCGGACCCAATTGACTTCTGGGTATCCAAAATGGATGAATGGCCCGAGCTCGCTCGCCACGCCATAGAGGTGTTATCCTGCCCAGCAGCCAGCGTCATATCTGAGCGGACCTTCAGCACAGCTGTAGGAGTCATTACAGACAAACGCATCCGGCTTTCCACAGATAATGTGGACCGTTTGACTTTCATCACGATGAATCAGGCATGGATCGCTGATGTTGTGGCCCCAAATACCGAGGTCACCGATTAGTTGCCGGCCTACTTCACATTCCTCTTCCAAAAGAAATGGTCCTCTTGAAAACTTTTTTTTTTAAATGATTATTTCTTACTGCAATTTTTATTCTCAGTTCTACATTTCCTATTATAAAAAAATGTGGTTTCTAACAGACATTTGTTCTTCACAATTGTCAAGAGTGGCTCAAGGGTCATGTTTTGAATTTTTGGGGGCATGTTGCTGTGAAATGCAGCTATACTACAGGTCCTATTGTGAAAAAAATTGGTTTCTAACAGACAATTGTTCTTCACAATTGTCAAGAGTGTCTCAAGGGTGATGGTACTGTCAGAAACAGGGATAGGTAGGATACTGTTAATAGACACATATTGCAAAACGACTTGTTTTTGCAAGATCTTTAACATCGCTAGCAATCCCTGTAGTGACACAACCCATTTAATACAATTAAAAAAAAGAGAAACAAAGACGTGATGAGATTCCATCCTATTATAAAAATGTGTTTTCTAGAATTAAACTACTAAAAACTTGCATGTACAAAATAGCTGATACAAATATTTCTCTGAATTGTACAAGTGAGGTACAGGAAGACTTGAACAGATGTAGGTTATTCAGAGGACATGGTGTATGGAGCACATTCGCCACCCAAAGAACAGAGACAATTTCCTCCAACATGTTGAGTAAAACGAGAAAAAGAATGCCAAGAAAAAGGGCACCTGGGTGAAATAGGGATAGTCTATGTCCAGTTCAACTAAAATGGTGGTTGAAAGACTCCTTTTTCAGGCACTTTTTAATCTGTGGTTCAGACAGGTAAAAAGGTCATGCTGCGGTCCAGGACAGGTATAGTTAATGTCCAGTTCAACTTAAATGGTGGTTGAAAGACTCCTTTTTCCGGCACTTTTTAATCTGGGGTCATGCAGGTTTGGGGCTCATGCTGCGTTCCAGGACAGGTATAGTCAATGTCCAAGTAAAATGATGGTTCAAATAATACTGCCTTCTGGCACTTTTTAATTTGGGGGTCATGCAAGTTTAAGGGTCATGCTGTGGTACAAGACAGGGATAGTAAATGGTCTGTGACTTTTTTTCTGGGATTTTTATAACCTAAGTGTGTTGCCTAAGATGTAGCACGTATCCAGTTTACTGTTGTGGATGTTAATTCCAGCTTCTCCAGCCCTGTTTGGGTGTAAGAATGAAGGTGTTGTTCCTCTCCCATAGACTTTAATGGTCATCGGCGATAATCTATTATCGACTATCAGATATCGGCATGATAATTGACGATATCGACTATCGACCCGATGATTATAGTCGACGTCGTCGCTCATCACTAGTTGGGACCAGCGACAGGGCCTCACTCTGTCTGTGTCTTCTCGTGTGTCCCTTACCAGTCCCTTACATTATAATATGCCCATATTCCAGTGAACTCCCTCGGCTGTTTAACATGAGCTCCGACTTGTCGGTCACTGACCGCCTGGACGAGTTGACGACCCAATTTCAGGGCATAGTGAGGCTTATGAATCAAATTTTGCAGCGTCTGGACGCCATAACGACCCCGGTACCCGGACTTGCCACCCCATCTGTGTCCCTACCTGCCCCTGTTTTTGTGGATCCTAGCACCCGTCAGACATCTAAGATGCTGCTACTGGATCGCGTTGATGGTAATCCTGACAGATTCCGAACCTTCCGGGAATCCTGTCATCTATTTTTTTGCTTCAACTATTTTTCCACTGAGGCTGAAAAAGTAGCAATTGTTGTGTCTCTCCTCCAGGGCCCACCTCAGGATTGGGCATTAGCTATACCCCCTGAAGCCCCTGAGTGGAGATCAGTGGACAGATATTTTTTAGCTCTAGGCCATGTTTATGATAATCCCAACCGTACGACATGGGCAGAATCTCAGCTGTTATCTATTCAGCAAAGCCGTCGCTCGGCTGAAGACTACTGGTCCGAATTCCGCCAATGGTGTAAGTTGACCGGTTGGTCTGACCAACCTCTAAAAACCCTCTTTAGGCAAGGGCTGTCTGATGCTGTAAAAGATGCTATGGTCAGCCCCCAACCCCTGAGAACCTAAATTACTTCATGACTTTAGCCGTAACTATTGACAGAAGACTAAGGGAGAGACACAGGGAAAAGCAAGGGGGTTTGGTTCTTCAGCTCAAGTCAGGCTTTCCTGTAAAAACACCTTCTAACTTCTTGGAGAGTTCTTCTCTTCCATCTCCCTCTCAGTCTTCTGGAGAAGAACCTATGGTGTTGGGTTGCATATCTGCTGCCACCAGGAGGAGACACCGGTTGGAGAACACCTTGTGCCTTTTATTGTGGGAAACCGAACCCTTTTCTGAGAAACTGCCCGACTAGGCCCAAGTCACCCCGAGGAAACACCAAATGCCTGAGCAATTTCCAAGAAGGTAACTCAGATGTACAAGTACTAACTCTAATAACAAGTTTGTTTTGCCCGTAACTTTGGCTTCTAGTTCCAAGAGGTTTGCTTGTTGAGCTATGATTGACTCAGGTGCTGCAGCTAGTTTTATAAGCATGCCTGTTGCTCAAGCCTTGGGGTTGTAACTGGTTCCATTGTGTTCTCCCTTTTCAGTTTTAAGTGTCGATTCTCCCTTCCTAACTGAGGAATGAATACAATTTATTCAGAGTTTCACTTTAGATTTGGAGTTGCAACCGAAAGCTTTCTTTGTTTCATGGAGAAACTCACTGCAGATTTAATGTTGGGTTGCCCTGCTCCGATCCTAATTGTGTTCGACTGGAGAAAACCGAGTTGGATCAAATTGGGGGGACTTGTGAGCCCCTTTGGTTGTGCTGTAATGAATCACTATTGAATGACCTGCGTTAGGAGACGAGGTGGATAAATGCTCTGCAACCTGATGTTTTCATTCCTTTCGGGAAGTCACTAGCCTAGAACGGGAACCTATGTACCGGTATATTGAGGACCTAAAAATATTTTTTCTTCGTGAGTAGTTGTCACCGCCGTGAATTCAGATCTTGTGTCCTCGACTACAGACACACCAAGTTCTGCTACTTCCGAGCAGCTTTACTTTTGCTGTGATGATGGTTACCACCTCACGTATACCGCCGTTAAAGGTTGTGAAACTAAAACTGAATCCGCCGTTAAACAACTGTGCACAGTCTGGGTTAGGAGTCATAAGACTCTAAAAAACGCCCAACTAAATCAAATCAATAAAAGGCGTCGACTCAGACCAGAAAGGCTCCGTATTCGAGTCCCATCAGCAAAATATACCCCCAAGCTGGTAAAGGGAAAACTTCATCAAGCCACGGCCGTTGCGACGAAAACCATGGTTTTTAACATAATACTTTGTATTCTTAGTTACCTGTGTGAACTGAGTCCTTCCTTCCCTGTGTGTTAATTGATTTCTGGCCAACGCCCGTGGCTAAGGAATCCTCCAGCACCCTTTTAGTTAAACTGTGTTCCTCTTTGATTGACAGTTTTGTTTCCCTATCCGGTTTTGTGTTCTTTCCACCAATCACCTCTGTTCTGTGTTCACCGGTTCCCTATTTAAGGATTCCCTTACCTGTTCCCTGTGCCTGTTATATTGGGTCCTTCCTATACCTTTTGCTTGTTGTTTCTCTTTGGATTTTCTGGTTACCTGTCTTTGCTTGGCTACTGACTATTCTTCTCCTCCTGATTTCGTACTGCATTGCCCGACCGTTACCGACTTGGCTCGTCTTACGTTTTCTCTTGAGTCTTCCGATTTGGTACTGCGTTTCCCATTTGTTGACAACCCTGCTTGCCTGACGTTCCCTTATTGTGTTTTGTATTTGTTTGTCAGTGTCTTGTGTTGCCACGTATTCAGTATAGTGTTCAGTCTTCTGGTTCGGGCCGACCTTTTAAGGAGTCGGGTACCCCTAAAAGGCAGGGACAGTGGTTGGGACCAGAGTCAGGGCCTCACTCTGTCTGTGTCTTCTCCTGTGTCCCTGACTGGTCCCTTACATACAGGCTACCTCTTGCTGCTATAATAGGCTGTAGGAAGTGATTGGGATGATGACTCACTCCCTGTTCTGTTCCTTTCTTGAAAGACCTCAGTTTGTTTACATAACTTACTGACAATCTTAAACCCTTTAGGGCTCTTTATTCTTCTGTAGTTCCCCAGAACAAGGGTACTTTAGACTGTGGACATCTTCCCTATTGTTACTATGCAAAGCCATCAACGCCTTACTATTTTGGTGCAATACTGGTATGTACTTCTTTACTCTTTTATATTGTTAAACTTAGTTTATATTTTTTATTATAATATGTTATAATAAATATATGTTATAATATAATATTTTAGGGTGCACTGTCATCAACACTGTGGGAAGGGTTAACACATAGCCAGCTAATACTGAGAGACTCTGAGACTTGCTACCTACTAATGCTCCACTTTGCTAGAAGATGCACAGTTGAGTTTTAGAGTGAAAATCTCAGACAGTGTCCTTTGCACCATCTAGAAAATATGCTGGGTCATTCACATAAGCCAGAATGGAAGCTCTACACAAATGTGTTGGAGACTGAAATTGTAACAATGTTGTTATAAGGGTTGTGCTTCTTTACTTCTCCTATTAGAAGATTCAAAATCATCTAGAAACTCTATAGAGGGCTACCACTCAGAGCCCTTAATGGTTCTGCAGATAGAGACCAGTGGTTAGTAGAAGAGACACTGTCAGACTGCCTGTGCAACCAGAAGAAGATTCTTAAAATACCAAGCCACAGATTCTGGGTCACCAGACCTTTGACCTGTAAGTCAGCCAGACAACTGAACTACAGACCCTGGAACACCTTTGTTTGGGCCAGTAAACCAGCCTTCTGAGAAGAAGAGGGACAGCTAGTGACCACTGGAGAGGAGACTGAAGAAGGTGCTCAGTGTCTTGCATGTATTTTGTTGCAGTTGAATTTCTCCATTAAAGAAGTACACTGGTTTACTGTAGGACCCTGACTCTCTGGATGTATCTCCCCTTTGGGTGCACCATGCGAGCAATAACATGTGGTGACACCTCAACAGTCTTCGGGGGATCCAACATAAGGTTTGGACCACCCTAAACCTTGGAACTGTACTTGTGCACCACAATTTAAAACTTTCTGCACTCATGTTATTCTATCATTACCAGCTAGGAATAACAGAACTGATATGCCAATCACTGTTGTAGAACCACCCATATTAAACATGAAGTGTGAGTCTGAGCTGCCTTTGGCTCTGTAAAACAACAAAGTGAGACAACCCCTTTAATGCCTAATTACACCTATGTGGTGTTTTTTTCATTTGAAAAATTTTTTGCCATGTATTTTTTTCCGGAGTCTTTCTAGTCCTTTACAGAACCCAATGAAAATCACCAGTAAAAAGTGCCATATCTAGTGTGTTTTTTTTTTTCAAAAAAGAACCGTGGGCTCAAAAAATAAATCAAAAGCTAGAAAAATGCCACAATTTTGGTACATGTACTATTGTGTTTTCAACAGAAAGTGTTGTTAAATGCGCCAGAAGTGACATGCTTTGGCACATTTTGGCACAGATAGTGGAATTACAATCGAAAGAGAAATAAGGGAAAAAGGGATAACGCTTTAAGAGAATATTTAGATGCAAGGGAAAAAGAGAAGTAGCTTATATGTGAAGAAAGATGCATTTTTCTGTAAAAAGATATTCTGCGATGTTTCTTATAGCCACTTGAACTATTAATTTCTGTAGTTGGCTAAAATTACAGTGCCCATTTAAATCCTTTATGGATAATTCTGGTATCTGCCTTTTTAAGAAAATTCCATGAATCATTACTATAAATCTATATATCGGTTATGTAAAAATGTAGACCTTATTCTCACAGTCTACATCTAATATAAGAGTAACTCCCACTTAGCAGGTTTGATGGATTACTTGCAAAAAGAAATAAGCACTTCCACAGCATCATATGCAGAAAACTAAGAAAGTTATGGCTATCAGAATATAGCAATACATAAACTTTGTTTTACACAATTAAAAAAAAAATTCAACATGCTACAACACCAGAAACGGTGTAAATTGGGTATCGATATAATTGTGTTACCCCACAGAGTATAATTTAATTGTCGTCTATACCACCGAGCGAGTGCTGTAACAAATAAAAATATAAACTACTACTAGGGTTGCTGTATTTTCTTTATTCTGCCTCCAAAAATGTATTAAAAAGTTTTTTTCCCCCCAGATAGGGAGACATGTATAAAAGGGTTTTTCACCCTTTTCTGGCGTAAAGTGCGCCAAAGAAAGCAGACTACGAAGTATAATGTGCCAAACAAATGTGATATGCGCATTGTTCGCAAGACTCAACACTTTTTAATGTGCCTAACATGAGGGGGTGTTCTGGGGGAGTCGCACCACATTCGTAATATTAGACACATATATGAATGCAGGTCAGCAAAACTATTCGCATTACTGCTCGGACAGGCAGACCTATTTCAATGTGGTCTGTCTGAGCCTAAGGAGTTGAAGTGGAGCTAGATTTGCCATTATTTCTCAACGTACACCAGTACAATAATAATAATAAGTAATTTATGATAATTATCAAACTATATAAAATTTTATTATTTAAATTTAATAAAAAATGTTATCATATAAAATTAACATAAAAATTTATAATATCCCAAAAATATCTCCTATAAAATATATTTAAAATTAATAGAATCTAAGACTAATTTTACATTAAATAACTCACTGATGCTGTTAACATTTTTTAATTTTTGCTACATTAAATTTGAAATGTAATTTTGCTGCTCTCACCCTTTATTCTACATACAAGAGCCTGCATACCGCAGATCTTGCTGGGACTTGTGGTCCACCAAGCAAGATCAGTACCATAGTTTCTATTCACTGACATGCTATTCTAATGATTTTTCTTTTATTTCCAGGCTACCTATAGCTTTTATACATGTTTGGCACATTACAAATGTGCCAAAGTTCCATAATGCGCCTAACACACAGGCAAGGTGCGATGAACGTGATAATTCACTTTGAAGTGCCTTCTTCCATACATGTCTGTCATAGTTCCAATTAAAACATCAACTCATGCTACAAAAAAAAATTCTTATCACAACATAAAATATATATAAAATTGCTTTTTTTTTTAAACATGTATTTATTGAGCATCACCAAAACGAATGTACAATTTGAGTTTGCATACAATCAAATTAATTTGGAAAGCAGAGTGACAGCGTAATCAAACAAAATAGAAGAGACATCTTTCTTATTTCAGCAATACTCATTTTTCCCCTAATTATTTAACCCCCCCCCCTTAAACAAGACGTAGGTACACAGAACACAATAAAACCCGGCCGGGTCCAGGTGCCTTAGTAAGGGGTTATGCTTTTCTGAGTTTCGTTTCCAACTCCGCGGGATTGGAGATATTATATAAACCCGTTAAACTACTAATACCAGTCATTACACAGTAGGTGGGAACAGCTTTTACGTGTCCCATGTGGAACCTCTCCAGCGCTCCATATCCATTCCCGAGCCCATATGATGATTAACTTTCCAGGTAAGGAGTCGGTGGCGTACTTAGCAATAATGCATTTCTTCAAAGTGTCGAAGTTGGTCCACGAAATGAACCTGAATCCGGAAGCAACTTAACTTACTGAGCTCAACCAACAATCATTATAAAATTGCTTTTGTTGTGATTGTACCAACCTACATGGTAAAGTTATTATGCCATTTGTACCGCACAGCGATCAATGTAATAACAAAACCCCCTAAAAAACAAGGGTGGAATGGCTGAGTTTTTTTTCCCATTTTCATGGTCCAATGCAAAAAAAAAAAAAAAACTGTGAAACATCTGTGGTCCAAAATGCACAATACGTAGATGAGTTCCCTGAGGGGTGTTGTTTCCAAAATGGTGACTTTTGGAAGGTTTTGCCTATTCTGGTACTTTGGGGGCTTTGCAAATGTGACATTGCATCCACTAAAATCTGCATTCCAAAAGCCACATATTGTTTTCTCCTTTGTATGCCAAACCATGAGCCCGAACAGCAATTTACACCCACATATTGAGTATAGCTGTATTTCGAAGAAATTGCGTAACAAATTTTGGGGGGCTTTTTATTCCAGGATTCTCTGTGAAAATTAAACATTTTCACCTAAAATGCTGCATTTTTCAGACCATAAGATGCACATAGGTTTTTGAGGAGGAAAATAGGAAAAAAAAAAACATTTGAAGCAAAAAGTGCAGACTGCAGTGTAGTCTTTATTGGTACTATTTTGGGATACATATGACTTTTTGATCACTTTTTATTCCAATTTTTGGGATATGAAATGACCAAAAAAAATGAATTTTGGCATTTGGAATTTTTTCTTCTGTGGTGTGCAGTGTACAGGATAAATGATGTTATATTTTAATATTTGAATAGATTGGACTTTTATAGATGTAGTAAAAACAATTATGTTTAACTTTTTAAATGTTTTATTTGTAAAATGGCAATAAGAGTGATTTAAACTTTTAATATTTATTTTTTTCAAAACTTTTTTTTTTACTTTAAAAATTAGTCCCTCTAGGTTATTTGACTATTAGGGGGCATAATCCCTTGTCCTATATGCAGCAGTACTACTGTATTGCTGTATATAGGATGTTCAATCATTACCTATTAGACTGTGAGTATGGCAGGGTGTAACAGATGTACAGACATGGCTGCTACGGAAGCCTGCATGTGCTTAAACTCCCATGGCAACTGATCACCCCCCTGTAATTAGATTGCAGGGGGTTATCAGATGGAGGAGCTGTGCTTCAGCTAGACACTGCGACCGAGATTGCAGTGGCATCTAAAGTGTTAACAACAGGGATATAGCCGGCTCCAAATTTCTTGAAATTTTTAAAACATTTTGATATTTTTCACAAATAGCTGCAGCAGAAAGGGGTTTATGGTCAAATAACATAATGTTTTTTCTCTTAGCAGTCAGGAGGAAACTTCTGACACCAAAAGTTACATGAAATAGAACAGAGGGCGACATGTATGATCGTGAGTTGCGCCTGTTTTCTGGCGAAAACTGCGCCTCACCAGCTCGGATCCCCCATCGGATGCAGGGATGCGATGTTAGGCGCAACCTTCACCACTTTTGGCTGCGCCTAACATGAAGGGGCGTGCAATGGGCGCGCCATGGTCGTTCTGGGGTGGGACGCTGCAAATTCGAAAACTCCGAAGCATGCATGATCGCGGGTCGGCAAAGTGAGGCGCAATGCAGCGCTCGACAGCTCCGACAGGCAGACCTAGTTGAATGTGGTCTATCTGAGCGGAGAAGTTGAAGTGGAGCACGGTATTCTTGTAATGCGCTCGAGTTCTACACTTCCAGCAGTACACTACTACAATTGTCAAGAAGAATAAATAATTAAGCAAGAAATCCTGCTTGGCGTACCACAGGTCCCAGCAAGCCTTTTGTTGTATACACTGAATTGCATTCAACTTCTAAGCAGCCCCAATACATCAAAAAATGTTATGTAAAATGTGTAAGAAAACATCTGTCCAACCTCTATGCAACATCTGCATTGGCTTATGTGATGTAAAATTAGTGTAATTTTCACAGACTTTGCAATACATTTTGTAGGGGTATTTTTTTCTTGGCAGCTAATATATATATATATATATATATATATATATTGTCATTAATGTTATTGTGAAAAATGTATTAATACATTGATTTAATTTTTCCAGCACTTGGCTATGTCTGTTTATTAAGTAATCCATTTGTTTGACAAATGAATTTTATTTTTCATTTTCATACTGTGTAATGTATTTGCGATGCGAAATCCGTTCCGTTACTACGTTGCAAATACGTGTCACACTTTGTGACGCGTATTTGCAACGGATTTCGCGTCGGAAATACATTCCCCATTATTTACAATGGGGAATTTATTTCCGACACGAAATCCATTGCAAATACGCTGCAGATACGCGTCACAAAGTGTGGCACGTATTTGCAATGTAATTACGGAACGGATTTCGCATCGGAAATACAATAAACCGTATGAAAATGAAAAATAAAATGCATTTGTCAAACAAATGAATTAGCTTTGACTGGCTACCAATGTGAAATCCGGACATTTATAAGGTCACAAATACCACCGTAAATACGTCCAGCACTGCGCCTCACACACTGGCGAGGCGCAGGGAACTTTTCCCTGCATGTATGAGCGCACTTCGGGCGCCGACATAAATGAGGCACAACTTTCACTTCGGGCGAAAAAGGGCGCTCCGACGCTGCGATCTTCATACATGAGATCATAAGGTTTCTGAAGTTGCTTTTATTAAAGTAAGGGTTTATATTTAATATTAAGTCTCTTTTAAGCAATTTTGTGGTACATAAAAAAAAAAAAAATTATCTGCAGAGTTTAAGGGCGCTTTCACACAGATCTTTTTTTGATGCATCTTTTTTTCAGAAATGCACATTATTAATTGCTGCGTATTTCTGAAAAAAAAATGCACCAAAAAATGCTCATGTGAAAGCACCCTAATGCTTATGATTTTAGTTCTTAGCTATTTTCAGGAATTTAAATGTTCTTCTTCACAATCATTGGCTGCAAACATATCCTGACTATATTTTACAGGTGCATGGTTTATTGCATTGACCAATCAATAGATTTAAGCTGTGCCCTCGTTTGTAAGGGTTTTTATGGCTTCTTATGGATTTTTTGTAAGATCACTGTACAATGTTGCTGTTTGCTGCCATTTGTAGAAAATCATGTCAAATGTGTTTTGGCTGCAACATGTTAACGCATCCTAAGGGCTTATTTTAAGGAGAAAGATAATGAAATTAAATAGATTTAAGGGAGAAATTGGAATTAAATTTTAAAATGTGATTTTTTTTCTTGCTTGCCTACTATAGTATAACTATTTCACAACATTTTTAAACATACTGTTCTTTGATGCCAAGACTCAACATTAAGGCAGAAATAAATCCAAAAAGTGAAGGGTGAATCACTTGTCCCATAATACAGCTGTTCAGAAGTTATTGGCAAGCAAATGACATTTAAATCTATTATATATTGTAATTATACCCTAAAAAAATATTGAATTTATGTTATCTATATACAGGTACTTATTTCTTGACTTCTAAATCACCAAGACAATTTCAAGCACCTTAGAATGAATAAGCTGCATACAGATTGAGAAAATATTTAAGAAAATATATTTAGAGATGGGCGAATTTCTCAAATTCGATTCGCTCACTTCGACGAATTTTCCGACAAAATTCGTTTCGTTCCGAATTACTTCGGCACGAATCGCGTTAAAAAGCAGCTATTTCCAGGCTGCACAGATCCTGCAGGGTGCTGTAGAACGTTGTGCCATGCTTAAATATGCAGAGGGAGCTTGGTTTGGTCTTCATACAATGTTGTGTTTTAGTATGACACGCAGATGACTCCCGCCGCTCTTAGAATCGCTTCACTATAAAATTCCCTGGGCACTTAAGAGGGAAAAACTGACCAAAAAACTCAAGCGGGAATGTAGCCTGATAAAGTCATGCCATCGAAAGCTGGAAAAAAACAAGCTGAGAGCTCAGGTGGCAACATTAGTGACAGAGTGTGGAGGTGACGGCGGCAGCCGCAGCAGCATGAGGTCAGGCAGTGGCACAATGACATTCTGGAGGTGGCAAAACACGAGGAAGCCACAGAGTGGCACAATGACTGATAGTGGAGGTCACGGCGGCAGCAGTATGAGGTCAGGGAGTGGCACAATGACATTCTGGAGGTGGCAAAACAGTATTAGGCCACAGAATGGCACAATCACACAGTGTGGAGGTCACGACAGCAGCAGCATGAGATCAGGCAGTGGCACAATGACATTCTGGAGGCGGCAAAACAGTATTAGGCCACAGAGTGGCACAATGATACAGTGTGGAGGTCACGTCAGCAGCAGCATGAGATCAGGCAGTGGCACAATGACATTCTGGAGGCGGCAAAACAGTATTAGGCCACAGAGTGGCACAATCACACAGTGTGGAGGTCACGGCGGCAGCAGTAAGAGATCAGGCAGTGGCACAATGACATTCTGGAGGCGGCAAACAGGGAGGAAGCCACAGAATGGCACAATGACTGAGAGCGGAGGTCACGGGGCAGTAGAAAGAGGTCAGGCAGTGGCAAAATAAACAAAAGGGTGGAGGGCACGGCGGGAGTCACAGCAGAAACATGAGGTCAGAGGGGCACAAATAAATTTTGGGGGTTTGGGTAAAACGGGAGGAACCCCAAGAGTGGAAACAATGACTGAAGGGAGGCCCACGGGCGGCGGGCAGCATAGGTCAGGCAGGGCACAAGACACAGTTGGGGGACAGGGCCCAGCAGCCCAGACAGCAGGGAGGTCAACAGTGGCACAATGACAAAATGGGGGATGTCACGGCAACGGGAAAACAGCACACCGCATAGGTCTTTGGGGGCACAATACAGAGTGTTGAGGTGGGGGGGCAATCCCAAAGCCCCCTGGAAAAGTTTGGTGGTAGGCAGTTTGGGGAAAAAACTGTCACGGGTTTGGTGGCATCAGGCGGGGGGTGGCATCAAATAGTGGCAAAGGCGGGGAATTTTTCCCCCCCGGGACTGACCCCTTGGGCCTTGGGTGTGGGGAAAATTTTCCTGGCCGATCCAGCCCTGTTTTAAATCTTGAAAAAAGGCCCATTTTTTTCCCCCTTTTCCCCCTGGAAAAGGGGGTTCCCCTTTTTGGGGGTTAACAAAGGGCCCCCCCCGCCCCCACTGAAAAACCCGTTTGGGATGCCACACTACGGGGGGGCAGGACACTTTTTCCACTGAAAAATGGCAATTTTTGGGGGGGGCCACAATCCATTTTTGGCTCCCCAGTGGGCCCCAGGGGAAATTTTCCCTAACTGAGGTGGCAGAGTGCTGTCCAAGTAGGCCCCAACCTTTTGGGTTCAGGGCCCTGCTCCAGGTCCTGCGGGCCCCTGCTCTGACGACTCCCCTCCTCACAAACCCGGGTAAAGGGAAGCTCTCATTAGGGGACTCCAACTTGGGGTTTACTACTAAAATGGATCTGGAAACTGCCCTACCTCCCCCACCTTCCCCCAGCAGGGGGGGCATTTAGTACTTTAGCGTGGGGAAAACCCCCCGGGTCAACCTGCCCAAAGGGGGAAATCCCCGCCAAAAGCAGCAGAAAACTAAATTAGGGAGGTTTCCCCATATATTTAGTTTTTTTTCCCCTCTAAAATAGGGGGGAAAAAAGGCTCCCTTTTTTGGCCGGGTAGGAGGGCCCCCAATAGGGTGGAAAAACCCAAAATTCCACCCCCTTTCCCGGGATGCGGCCTTTTCCCTTTCCACTAGCCGGGCAAATAAGAAAAGCGCGGGCCATTTTGAAACAATTTGACTCTGGGGGGTTTCCCCTTGCCCCCTTTTCCCAAGGGATCCCTGCCACGGTGCTTGGGGCCAATCTGCCTCGTCTTCCTCATCCCCTTTCCCCCTCCTCCACGGGCCCCCGGGCTCCCCCTCTTTTTCCCCGGGGGAAAGAAAATCCACTCATTTCCCGAAATCCCCTTTTTCCCCTGCCTTTCCAATGTCCTCCTCCTCCCCCCATTTCAGTCCCCCCCGGGACCCCTGGGGCCCAACGAGATTTAGTCCCCAACGTCTCCAGCCCCCCTCCCCCAGCCCAGTTTTTCAGAAACCCTTTTCCCCGGGCTTTGGGGCAGTGGAAGGATGTTATTAAATCCCGTATTTTCCCTGGCGACTGACAAAAAAACGTTGCCCCCCTCGAATGGCCTCAAAAAACCCCCCCAAGTGCCCAAAAAGGGAGTCCCAACGGGTGCCCATAAAAAGTTACACGGGGGAGTCTTTGTCTCCCGGGAAACATAAAAAAATTTCTTTTTTGGGCCCTTTCCTGTTCTCCCTTTGGGCCCAAAAAGTCCCAGGCGGGAAATTTCCAGCGGGTGGAAAACCCGCTTTCAGAGGGGGTTTTTTGGGGGAGGCCCGATCTGCCGCTACAACTCGAGGAGGTGAAATTTGGGCTTTGTACAATGGATAAGGAATCACTTTTTCCCCGGCCCAAATTTTCAGAATTTTCCCTGAAGACGGGGAAGATTTTTCGGGAAACCTTTTCAAAACCAATTAAAACACATGCCCCAAAGGCAGGGCGCATGGAAAAACCCCTCCCCCGGTTGGCAGTGCGGACACCATTTTTCCCCCCCATTCCCCCCCGTCACCAGGGTTTCCCCTTTTTGCAGTTGGCGCGGAGAACCCACACACCCGATTTATTCCTGCATGAGGGGAAAGAAAGTTTCCCCCCCTGTGTGATTTTCTTTTCGCCGAGGAAGCCGGGTTTTGAACTGGGGTGACACCCGCTGGCCCTACAAAATGTGGTATATGGGGGCATACTTTTTGGAGGCTGAGAGGGTGGGGGTGGAGGGGGGAGGAGGCAAAATTGGGCCCCAGGTTCAGCATTTTTGAAAAACGTGGAGGAGAAACGGCGCCCCCTTCCTGCCCAAGTTTTTTTGGTGTGCCTGGGCGGGAAGCACTTTCCCACCCAGGGGGCCGTAAAGGAAAATTTTCGGGCCCCTGCCCCGAATTTACGGGCCCCAAGCCCGCCGCGCGCCGTGCACCTTGGAACAAAACCAAAATAACTAAAGGGAAACTGACCCCCTTCTTTTCTACATATTTATAAAATGGCTGGTACTGGTTTTTTTGGAAAAAAAGAAATTTACGGCTTGGAATTTCGCCATTTTTCGGCTCCCCAGGGTGCAGAGCCCCACCTTTTTGGAAAAGGGGAGGGATGCAGGTACCAGAAACCCTTGGGAGGACAGGGTTTCAGCTCTGCCCCTTAAAGGAAAGGGGCGAATTTCTGTTGTCTTTTGCAATCCCCTTTCGCTAAACCCGACTGTGGCGCCATGATAGCGAGGAGCGGGGAGTTTTTGGACTGGGAAGGATGCCCAAAGAAAAAACAGCCCCCTTTCCCTGCGGGAGGGGGGTGGAGTTTGACGGGTTCCCAATGGAAAATGCATCCCAAACGGCGCTGCTCCCTGCTTTTTGGGGCAGGAGGGCCCACCAAAATCTTGAGCCCGTTTCCCCCCCAGGCCACCAAAAGGGGTGAGCTCCCTTGGTTGATGCGGGGCCGGGGGGTCCCCAAACTTTTAGCCCCCGGGCCCCACGCTTTTTTTTTCGGGCCCACAATTCAAACATATACCCATATTCGGCTTCCCCGGGGGTCTTAGCAAAAAAACTGCCACACCGCCGGGTTTAAAATTTTTTAAAACCCCCAAAAGGGCTCCGCACGGGAAGTGATTTAATTGCTGCCGCTGCTTCGCAAAAGTCCTGTGCTGCTACTTTTCTTGGCCCCCTTGCGAAGGGGGGTTTTTTTTTCCCCCGTCCCCGTTTGGGGCTCCCGACCTCACACTGCGCTATCCGCTGCCCTCCGGCCAAACGACCCACTTGTGGTTTGCGCTGTGCCTGACGGGGAAACCCTGCCCCGACCTCTTTCCTGACGATAAAGAAGCCCTTGCCTCCCCCGGGCTCCCAATCGGTGGGCTACACCCTCATTTTTTTGTTTTTTCATCTCACTGCTGTCCTCATAAAGGTTTTTTGTCTGCCGACTGACCTTCCAACAGGACCCCCATGCCACTCCCCAAACATCTATACTTTGCCGCCAACTGAAAGAAGCAGGCAAATATTGGCCCCATTTTCGCTGCCAAGTAGCTGCTGACTGCCCCTCCTAAAAAATTGTTATCCCTCCTATAAGGGGCCCTTCTGACCCCGGGCCCCACTTAGTAAAACCCTCTGGCTGGGGGGAACCGGTTTTGGGAAACAGAGGCGGGCGGGAAAAAAAGGTTGGGGGGCCTGACCCGCCCCCCGGGCCATCCCAAACCCAAAATTTGGTTGTGTCGGGGGTTTTCCCCACCACTTTTGGGCTGGGGTTTGGCCCAATGTCATCGGGGAGGAAGGGGAAAAGACCTAGTAAAACCAAATCAAAAACCCCTTGGGGTTTTGCTGAACAACACACCCCCGCTTAGATGACAGGGCAGTTGGGGGCCTCACCGAGGACCCCTGCTGCGACCCCACTTGCGTGGGCGCCCCTGGGCCTTTTTCCAGGAATGTTTGTCCCCTTTCCCCACTCGCGGGTTGGGGACCCCTGCCCCCCTTCTGCTAAACTTTACTTTTTTTTCTAAAATGTACAGACACTGTTTTGTTGATGAATTTTGTATTTTGAAAAAACCCCCGTTTTTAAACCTCCTAATAAACCCCAGAAACAACCCTTGGAACCCTTAATATAAATTGCGCTCCACAAATGGGTAGGAAAAGTTTACTTTTTTATGTGTCCCCTTTAAAAAAACTTTTTGTTTTTTCTAAATGTAAAAAAACAAACCGGGGTTAATTAACCTTCGGCCCTGAAAATTTGGCACAGGAAAAATGTAAAATATATTGGCGGGTTTAAAAAAACGGTTTATTTTTGGGCAGACACCAGCCAAAAAAAAACGCTTAATTAACCCCTGGATTTTAAATTTTCGCCAAAAAAAATTGAACCACATAAATAGGGGCTTTGTACGTGTTACAATTTTGGTTGTTTTTTTTTTTTTTTAAAAGCCACACAAAAAAGAGATACAGGGTTTTAATTAACCTTTGCTTTTGAATTAGGCTACATAAAAATTTTTTATTTTTTTGGGGTTTAAAAAAAACGGTTTTTTTTTTTTGTCAGCACCCAGCAAAAAAAAAAAACGCTTAATTAAAACCCCCCGGAAATTTAAATTTTCCCATAGAATTTTAGCCGCATAAACTTAATACCCTTTTTAGCGTGTTAAAAAATTTCGTTTTTTTCTACGCCACACAACAAGAGGGAAAAGTTTTTTTAAATTTAAACCCTTTTCTTTTGAATTAGGCTACGGAAAAATTTTTTATATTTTGGGGTTTAAAAAGACGGGTTTTTTTTTGTCAGCACACCCCGGGAAAACAAGCTTAATTTTAAACCCCCGGATGTAAATTGCCCAAAGAATTTAACCCCACCCAAAATAGTAGAAATTTGGGGCTTGTTACAAAATTTCGTGTTTTCCCACGCCACAAAAACAAGAATACCCGTTTTTAAATTTTAAACCCTTTTCTTTTTAATTAGGCTACAGGAAAAATTTTTTTAAATTTTTGCGTTGAAAAAAAAAACGGTTTTTTTTTGTCAAACAAACCAGCAAAAAAACGCCTTAATTAAGCCCTGGGTGGGTTTAAAATTTCACCAAAGAAATTTTTCCGCTAAAATAGTAGCTTGTAGCCCTGTTACAATTTCGTGTTTTTTTTACACCACAAAAAACCCAAAAGATCAGTTTTAATTAACCTTTGCTTGTGAATTAGGGTTTCATGAAAAATTTTTTTATTTTTTCGTTGAAAAAAAAAAGGTTTTTTTTTTTTGTCAGCAACCCCGCCAAAAAAACCCCTTAAAATTTTAACCCCCGGATGTAAAAATTTCGCCAAAGAAAATTTAGCCGCACAAACTAAGATTTGTTTAGCCCTTTTTTACAATTTTGTGTTTTTTTACCCCCCACAAAAAAGAGTACAAATTTTAATTTTAAACCCTTTTTTTTGTGAATTAGGGGTACAGGGAAAAAAAATTTTTAAATTTTGGCGTTGAAAAAGACGGTTTTTCTTTTGTTTTAGCACACCAGCCCAAAAAAAAACGCTTAATTTAAGCCCCTGGATTTTAAATTGCGCCAAAGAATTGGGGCCCCCAAAAAACTAGTAGCTTTGTAGCGGTTACAATTGCAAGTTTTTTTTACGCAAAAAAAACAAAAAGAAACCAAATTTTTTAATTAAAACCTTTTCTTGTGAATTAGGCTACATGAAAAAAATTTATTATTTTTGGGGGTTGAAAAAGACGGGTTTTTTTTTTGTTTAGCACAAAAAGCAAAACAACCCCTTAAAATTTAAACCCCCGGATTTTAAAAAGGGGCCAAAGAATTTAGCCCATAAATAGTAGCTTTGTTAAAAGGGGTTACCCAAATTTCGTGTTTTTTTACGCCACACAAAAAGAGAACAGTTGAAAAATTTAACCCCTTTCTTTTGAAAATTTGGCACAAAGGAAAAAAATTTTTAAAATTTTTTTGGGTTGAAAAAAAACGGTTTTTTTTTTTTTGCACACACCAAAAAAAAAAAAAAACGCTTAATTAAAACCCTGGGTGTTAAAATTTGGGCCCAAAAAATTAGCCCCATAAACTAGTAGCTTTGTAGCGTGTTTTCAATTGCTGTTTTCTACGCCACACAACAAGAATTCAGTTGTAAAATTTAAACCCTTTTCTTGTGAATTTTTGGGGAAAATGAAAATTTATATATTTTGGGGGTTGAAAAAGAAAGGTTTTTTTTTTTGTCACACACCAGCAAAACCCAAAGCTTTTAAATTAAAACCCTGGGTGTAAATTGCGGAAAAAATTGAGCCCCAAAAAAATTTGTATCTTTTTAGCGTGTTAAAATTTCGTGGGTTTTTTTTTGGGGCCAAAACAACAAAGATACAGGGTTTTTAAATTTAACCCCTTTTCTTGTGAATTTGGCTACAGGAAAAAATTTTTTATATTTTGGCGTTGAAAAAAAAAACGGGTTTTTTTTTTTCAGCACCCCAAAAAAAACAACCTAATTAACCCCCGGGTTTAAAAATTTCCCAAAGAATTGAAACCCCACAAAATTTGAGGGTTTGTAGCGTGTTACAATTGCTTTTTTTCTCGCCCCCACAACCAAAAGAAAACCCGTTTAATTAACCTTTGCTTGTGAATTAGGGTAAGGAAAAAAGTATATATTTTTGGGGCTTTGAAAAAGAAGGGTTTTTTGGGGTCAGCACACCGCAAAACAACGCTTTAAATTTAAACCCCCGGATGTTAATTGCGCCAAAGAATTTAGCCCCCCAAAATAGTTGCTTTGTAACGTGGTACAATTTTTGGGGTTTTCCCACGCCCCAAAAAAGGGGGCCCCAAGGGGGGGGGGGGGGGGGGATACAGTTGTAATTAACCTTTTCTTGTGAATTTTGGTTTCATGAAAAATTTATTTTTTTTTTGGCGATGAAAAAACGGTTCTTGGGGGCACCCACCAGCAAAACAACGCTTAATTAAACCCCCGGATGAAATTGGGGCAATAGAAAATTTAGCAGCCAAAAATGAAGTGGTATTTGTATTAAACAACGCTGTTTCTTTAAAAAGAAAAACAAAAGGGAAAATGGCTTAGATTTCCCCCTTGGATATTTTAATGTTAAGGGAGTGCCCGTGGACGCACAATGGATTTCAGATTTCCAATTTCCCCCAAAAAATTTTAAAAAAAACATTAAGAGGGAAAAGTCCCCCTTGGGGACAAGCTGAAAACACCCCCCAGAAATCGCAAAATTTTAAAATCAAAACTTCAGTAAGAGCTAAACACCGCCCGGGGGGCACCCTTTTCCCCGATGTGCACAAATGAGAGGGGTGTTTAGCCCCGGCCCCGGCGCCCCCCGGACTTTTATTAAATGCGGTGAAAAAGTCACAGAATCCCCCGGTCTCTGATTGGGGTTCACCTCTGCCCCCTGTCCCTTTCAAAGGGTATGCCCTTTTTTCCCCCAGAGTGCTTTTTTCCCCTGTTGGCCAAAGTCTCCGCAGCCATTTTATCCAATTTAAAAGCACACTTCGTTTTACCCCAAGTACCCCCCAAAATTGACTTCGTTCCGAAAACCAAATTTTCCCTGAAATTCTAAAAAAAGAATTTTCCCTTGTTAAATCGATTCGCCCACCTAAAATTTTATTATTATGCAAAACATGGGAGCTAAAAAATTTGATGTGGCATTTTTTAAAAAATTAAATATGTTTTTAGGGATAACTCAAAATTTTTGGAAAAACCCGAAAACCCACAAATTGTTTTTAAATTTTAATTCCCTTTAAAGCAAATTATTAATAATTATCCATACGAACAGAGGGAGTAAAAATGCCTATACTAGCGGCACATTTAGTCAACATCTCCCCATAAACTTGCAGGTCGGCCCAAACTGTTCTTAAAATTTTAATAGAGAAAGGGAAAAAAGCCCGCTGTCAGCACCCAATTTGGGGCGGGAAAATCATACTTGTTGAAATCCTACATCTTTGGGGAGAGCATGTTCTCCTATAGTTTCTCATGTCTTGTTACTGCTGTCAGCCCTTTTTTATAGATGTAAATGTCGAGGCGTATTTGGTTTTTTGTACGACTTGACAGATGATAGCACCTTGTAGCAATAATCTTTGTATGTGAATGATAATTTCAGTAAATAATAATATTTTACACTACTCAGAAAAGTATATTATCAAGCTGATAGACCGAAAAGACCCTATCATGAGAAATAATGGTATCTTATAATGTGCACATATAAAAAATGTTCTCAGTATATGTGAATGGAAAGGTCAGATGAGCATTCCAGTATCTGCAGTTTTCTATATTTGATGGTGTTACTTGCTTCATATTGGACTGTGGGTACTTATAATATAGACTGATCAGCTATAACAGCTATTAACACCAATAAAAGGTTAAATGAATAATATTGATTATGTTGTAACATGGTACCTGTCAGGGGTGGAATGTTTTAGATGTCAAGCAAACAGTGATGTCAAGCTAATTTGTTGACAGCAGGAAAAATGAGCAAGCATATTCATCTAAGTGACTTTGAAAAGAAGCCAGACTGTAACAGCTACATAGAAGCAGAAGATCCATGGCACACCAACTGGTACAGATGAAGATAGATAGATAGATAGATAGATAGATAGATAGATAGATAGATAGATAGATAGATAGATAGATAGATAGATAGATAGATAGACATAAATGAAACCAGAAGTTTACATACTATATAAAAAGACACATATGCATGTTTTTCTCACTATCTGACATGAGATCAGAATAAACCTTACCCGTTTTAAATCAATTAGGATTACCTAAATTATTCAGCATGGGATAAATGATAAATATTTTAATAGATTGGACTTTTACTTTGAAGGGTGCACCAAGATGATACTGCTAACAGCAGGAAGTAGTAGAAGTATCAGCTGTAATTAACATTCAGCACCCATCGCCTATGGAGCAGGCTCAGCGATTGAGCTTGCTCCAAATGTCCTAATCAGGATGATGACATAAGTTTACGTTACATGTTAGTTAATGAGAATAAATCTCTAATCCTGGATATTTAAGTCCTAAGATCCTGTGGTCAACTCCAGCTGCAGCATCTCAGGAGGTTAACAAAGGAAGAGTGCTTTTCTTTATCCCATCAGCATCTCAAGATAACAATGGGTTGTATTGGCATCTGGGGGGTATAAAAAAGGCCTACATTTCTGCCATATATATTTTATTATTAGATCCACCTAAGGCAAGGCGCTTTGTGATGCGGGAGGCGGGCTGCACTAGAACCATACTGAAGTTACATACACATTACTGCTGGAACAGGTATACCACTTTCAAGGTGGTATACCTGATCCAGAAATGTCACCCAAGCGCTAGAATGAGCCAGATTTATGACCCGCTGCATAGCGGCTTCATAAATCAAGTGCATTCTAGACTTATGTTAGGCACGTGAAATTTGGCATGTTAACGCTAAATTTCATACATGTTGCCATTCATGTCTATCACTAGCTTGTGCTGCCCTTAGCAACAGTGGCATAACCTATGTGACAGTTTCCCTTTAAGTAGTCCTGCAAAAGGTAAGCCCTCATGCAGCTTTATTACCAGAAAAGTACAAATCTTAAGGGTCTTGAAATACAGCAACAATAAACCAAAATATTGTTTTAAAAAAGATTTTTAATTGCGTAAAAATAAAAATGCATAAATTAGGCATTACTGTAACTGCATCAACCCAAGCATTACCATAACGGCATTTTATTAGTACCTAAGGATAAACATTGTAAAAATAAAGCCCCAAAATCTAAGGGCGACATCTATGAATGTAGCTGTGCCAGTATTCTGGTGTACTTTGAGCCAAAAAGAATGTATGAACAGGCGTACTCCAAACTTTGGCGCGATAAATCCCTTTGTAATGCGCCAAAGTTTATGGGCATTCTGGGGGTGTCACACCACATTCATAGAAGTAGACACATTTATGATTCTTTTACATCAAATCTAGGCGCAGAATAGTTAGAACAGCCAGACCAGGTTAAAGGTGGTCTGCCTGAGCCAGACTTGACGTATTGGCACTACAATGTGCTTGTATGTTTGACCCATAAAATACTGCCATTAAAAAAATAAAAGCAGGAACTTTACAAAGGAAACAGCCCCCATACCTCTTTGTAGACATAAAGCAAAAAATGGGACGACTCTTGGAAAGCAATGACGAATAAACAAAAATATGATGGTTATCTGGACCCAGATAAGCTGATTATTTGGGAGTTTAAACTCAATTAAGCATATAGCCTTCAAATAATATATTTGTATAGAAGATAGTATGTCATTAAGTACTGTAAATGTTCTTTCATTGTATCTATTTCTTTTTACAAAACAGAGTCATAATTACATTAAATTTTTGCAGAATATTATCCATTTTTAGTATAATAAATCTGCATAAGTGTAAAGAGTGATGTGGTGTGATGATAATAATAAAAAGAACACCTATGATTTAAATAGAATGAGCAATACAGTATGTTCACAATGTGTGTAATATGAACCGGCTTTGCTAGCATTTGCATTTTCTCTTACTGTAATAATCGGATCTCTTTATCTTTGTAAATATATGTAATGCATTTGTATTAATTATTTTTTTTTTTACCATTTAAGAACCATTTCATTTCATGCTAATGCACATTATCCAAACATCAATAAGCAATAATACTAAAAATCTTATCTATGCCTTTTCATTTCCATATTTAAAAAAATAAAAATAAATTGTACTAATAATAACAATTAAGAAACATCAGACTTACACACCGTGAAGTTGAGTAGCCATATGATTCCTGACAGCACCATTAGCCTAATTCAGTGTGGACAGAAATGCAGACACAAAGTCATGCTCACAGCTTCATGGCTGGACCAAAAAACATTCCCAGTAGAAGAAAATAAATGTCCCAGTGCAGACTACTGATGAACAATTTATCACACACCCATCCACGAGGGGGACAACTGCCTAGTAAAAAACTGCACATAGAATAAGAACCAGTCTACATTAGTATGCAGAAGAGCTAGTATGCATTTGCACAATCTCCACATACAAGGTAGATTTCACAAATGCAAAATACTGATAACAACTATGCCTACTATCTATGAGGGAACTGTTTGCTAGGATTACAATTGCATATAGATAAGGCTTATAGAAGGTGCCAGTTATATGGTTATGTGCTGGCTTACAACTAGTTGCTGATGCACCGATCTGACTGGCAGGTTACCCAGCATATTTCAAATGTCCAACAAAAGGTACTGACAACCTATGCTCTCCAGTATTACAAAGCAGGAATGCAACAGAGTCCAAAACGTGAGCTAGTCCTGACTCACCACCACTGATCTCTTCAAAATATCACAAAAATTACATCTGCATGTCCAAAAAATCCATATATTTACTAGAAAATCAGTAAAGATTGAAAAAATCTTTATTGGGGTGTCGCTTTTTAGGTGGATTTTTGTTTTGTTTATGCTGATGCCACTTTCGTGACATCTTGAAGATATCTGTGATACTCCTTTCATCTGTGAAATCAAGGACATCTGTTCCAATGAAGACACATAGTTATACAGTTTGTGTGGCCAAAAAAAGACAGATATCCATCCAATTCAGTCTGTTTTCCTAGAGTGTTGATTCAGAGGAAGGCAAATACCCCCGTGAGATAGAAGCTAATTGTCCTTATTTTAGAAAAAAAAATATTCCCCGACTCCAATCAGAATAAATCCCTGGATCAACGACCCTTCTCCTAGTCACTCTAACTTGTTATATTATTACTCTCCAGAAATGCATCCAGATCCTTTTTGAACTGTTTTAGTGAATCACCATAACAACATGCTCTAGCAGAGAGTACCATAGTCTCAATGCTCTTACAGTAAAGAATCCCTTACAATATTTATGTAGAAACCGTTTTCTGGATACAGTCCTTAGTATAAATAGTACCATCAGTGTCATCCAAGTGAGTGGCATTAATGCAGTGCTTAGCTACAAAGCATTGCACCCTGATCAGTGACTATAATGCAGAGTCTGTTTATTGTGCATACTGGAACAGAGCTTGTAAGAGCAAGAGAGTTTAAACATTGAAATTGATTTTATTGCAAGTTTGGCGCATTAGAGCTGTCAGTTAGCTGTCTCAAGACCTTTGCAGCCTTATGGTTTCAAAACATACTGATGGCATTGGTTACAGAAGAATTTCTAAACCACTGAAGGTTCCAGAGAGCACTGCTGGGGCCATAATCCGAGAGTGTTAGGAACATAATTTCACCATAAACTGACCACAACCTGCTGCTATCCACAAGATTTCAGACAGTGAAACAAATTATCAGAAGCGTTTTCCAAGACACAAGGACCACCTGTGAAGAGCTATAGAAAGACCTGGAATCAGCAGCTACAATGGTTTCAAAGAAAACAATAAGTAATGCACTCAACTTCCATGGCCTATAGGCAAGCTCACCAAGCAAGACTCCATTGCTTAACAAAAAGCATGTTCAAACACTTTTAAAGTTTTCTTAACAACATTTAGACGAGTCTGTGAAATACTGGGAGAATATAGTCTGGTCAAATGAAACCAAAATGTAACTTTTTAGATTGCCAAAATACATGCCAGGTTTGGAGATCAAAAGGTGACGCATATAACCACAAAACACCATACCAACAGTAAAGTTTGGAGGTGGGAACATCATGATGATGGGCTATATTTTAGCAGATAGCACTGTTAAACTTCATATAATTTAGGGAAGGATAAATGGACGAATGTACCAAGTCAATCTTTACACAGATCTGCTGCTACTTACCAGGATGATGAAGATGAAATAAGAGTGGACATTTCAGTAAGATAATCCAAACACACAGCCAAGGGAACTCTCAACTAGTTTCAGAGAAAGAAAGTAAAGCTGCTAGAATGGCCCAACCAATCACCCGACCTGAATCCAATAGAAAATATATAGAAGGGACAAAATTTTAGAGTTTATAGGAGTCCATGGAACCTACAGGATTTGAAGAGTGTTTGTGTGGAAGAATGGGCCAAAATGACACCTGAGCAATGCACTAGCTGTCTTGAAGCTGTAAAAGCTTTTCTACATATTACGAAAAATATTTCAGTAAGGGTGTTAAATGCTTTTTCCCTGTGTCATTTCTCATTATTACACATTACTTAATTTATAGACATCTATGGTTTGATTTCTTTGCCTGTGGGGATTGGATGGGTGTTACCGACATCTGCTGAGAATTTCATGTCAATAGCACCTCTAAAAATGTATTTACTTTGTAAATAGGTGATGTGTTCCTGCTGTTTCATTGAGTCACAGGCAGCTTTTCCCTTGGTCTGTCTTGTCAGGCTGTGAGTGGTTCTATTGCAATGATAAGCTTATTTAGCTCCCCTATTACTAGCTGAGACACTACAAAGACATAAGTATAGGAGACTAATTCTTTAGTAAACAAAGCTACAAATGCTCCAAAGAGTAAAAACAATTGCTTATCTGTAAACAAAAGCTAATTTTGTTAGAGATAAACAGTCTGCTCATAGTGAGTTATGTCCATGACATCACTCGCTGCTCTCTGTCTGATCAGGAAAGGAGATATGGCCATACACAGATAAATCTGTATGCACTCAGAGCAGATATTATCTCATGACCAAGGTAAAATCAAAATACCGAAGTATTTAGAAAAAGTAGAGGGAAAAGTGTCAGGGAGGCTAGTCTTGATCTGACACCACAATAAATTTGCAAGACTGTCAGATTCAGTTCAGAAATAGCACTGCTGCAGCAAGACACTACCTCTGTCTGCTCCAGTAAGGTGGGGAATAGGAGTGCAGAGCAGGCTAGACAGGTGGTGATAGTTGGGGACTCCATTATTAGGGGAACCGATAGGGCAATCTGTCACAAAGACCGGGATCGTCGAACAGTATGTTTACCTGGGACATATCGCGGATCGAGTTGACAGATTGCTGGGTGAGGCTGGTGAGAATCCAATTGTCATGGTCCACATTAGCACCAATGACAAAGTTAGTCTTAGGTGGAGTGTCCTTAAAAATGATTTCAGGGACGTAGGCCAAAAACTCAAGGCAAGGACCTCCAAGGTAGTATTTTCAGTAATACTACCTGTACCACAGGCCAAATCAGAGAGGCAGCGGGAGATTAGAGAGGTGAATAAGTGTCTCAAAAATTGGTGTAGGAAAGAGGGATTTGGGTTTTTGAAGAACTGGGCTGACGTCTGTCTTGGCTAGAGACTCTATGCTATGAACAGGCTGCACCTAAATGGGGAGGGTGCAGCTGTATTGGGTGACAAAATGGCAAAGAAGTTGGACGAATATTTAAACTAGGGACTGTGGGCAGGGAAACTACAAAGATAGCGTGCAAGATATTGAAGATAGAGAGCTGGGAAATAGTAATTAAACAGGTGGAGTGGAGGGAGGGGTGTAGCAATAGTTAAAAACAGGGATAAAGGAAGAAAAACCGAAAAATCTCTAAATTGCATGTTGACCAATGCCAGGAGTCTCACCAACAAAATACATGATTTAGAATTACTTATCACTGTAGTATAATATGACATAGTTGTGTAACACCACTTTGTGCCGACCTCCTTTGGCAGGGTGTGTTGTCGTTCTCACCTATCTATGACACAGTGCCTCCACCCGAATCTTCGTATCAGCTCTCCAGGTATGCAGGAAAGGTGGTTCCTCTTCTGCCAGGGGTCGACTCGGGAAACCCCTGTCTAAGCTCAGTACACACTCCCAGAGTTGGGGATAAAACTCTTAGCAGATTTATTTCAAATGATTAATAGGTGATATATGGCTTGGAGAATTGCAAACATGAAAATTGAGTGAAACATATAACATATCAAACATCAATAACTAAGTACACAATACTCCCCCTACTGGTAGAGTTACAGTTCTGTCTCTTTTTTACGTGGTGGCCTACGCAGGTAATCCCACAGTAATATACAGTCAGTTACCCTCTCCTAACTGATCAATCACAGTGAGAGTGTAATCAAAATGGCTGCCGCAATGCAGCGTCAGTTAAACTGTTGGGGCCTAGTCGCCGCGGTTGTTGGAGCTCTTTTGGTAACGTTGGTGCACTTGGAGATCTCAGTCTTAGCAATCACAGAACAGAATAACTCCTGATCAGCCAAGTCCTCCCAGCGTCTACTCACTCTTCATGTCTGCACTGCAATGGACTCCATCCTGCTGCTGTCACATTCAGGCACTGGGTGCCCTGGCAGGGGAGGCAGGATTCTCCTGGATGGGAAGCTGGGGATCTGCAGCTGACAGGCGGCCCACAGACTAGCTGGTCTCCTCTCAGGACACACTGGGGAAATCTCAGTCTCTCTCTCAGAGGCCTCTCTCCTCTGTAGTCTCCTCACTTCTGCCTCTTCCCAGGCCCTCCTCCTTCTCTCTCCCCCCTCTTCCTGTGATGTCACCAAACCAGGGCTGCTGGGTAGTGAAGCCCAATGCATCTCTGGGAAAGAAGAGTGAATGCCTCTTTCTATAGCATCCACTGTACACATTGCTCCCCTTTGGGGGGTTACACTCTCCCCCTGCTGAGTCTCTGAAAGTACCCAAGCATGAAATGAAGACTCACCACCTGGAATAAAATCATGTGTTAACGCATCCTGACTTACACCACAATCAGACACACACAAATCAGCATGCCTTACAGGAAGCGAGGGAAAATAGGGCCACACATCACTAAACTTAGGGCGTACGACTCTTGGGATCTCAGTATTATGCCCGATCTTATCATAGGTCAGCATCATGGGTGGTCTTGTGTCCCGCTGGGGGCGAGTGTGTACTACAGGGGCTCCCTCCTCGACTCCCGACTCTTGAATGTCAGGCTCAGGGTCCATAGTGGTTACTTCCTCACCCGGTGACTCCATCATATCTAAGTTCTCCACCAACTGGGGACATTGCTGACTGACTTCTGGACTAGACTCTTCTGGTCATCCACCTTCTATGGACTGATCTTTAATGATCTTCAACAGTAGGACAGGGGTTGCAGACCCATCGGTAGTCTGGCCCCATTCGTCAGTCACTATCAATGCTTTCAGAATTAACACAGGGCTGGATTTTGTTGATGGGATGGTCCCCTGGGAGGTCGCCTGGGGTTGGGGCGGGCTCTGTGGCTTGCAAATTTTTTGAAAAAGTTATTCTTTCCTTTTAAAGGTAACAGATTTGGCGATTTATAGGTCTTGACAATCCCACCCCATTTTCGGCTTCACCCCTTTGCGGGAAACCCCCCAGGGAAAATTGTTTTAAAATATACTAGGGTTTTGTGCCACGATCACAAGCTTGTGTTTTCCCTGAAGATTAGTTGCTGAAAAGAACCCTACCCCAGGCTGAGAACTTTTCACGAACTCTAACGGTCGTAAGGGTCTTGTTTCCCCTTCCGCTCGCCAGAAGGCCGTTCAGCCCAATCTATAGGCCTCCCCTTTTAATTCTCTCTTCAACTGTGACAATAACCTAAGTAGGTCTTTCGAAATGAAAGGTCAATTTTAACCCAAAATAATATCTACTGGTAGCTGGGTTCCCTACCGAACTTAGGAATATGTTGGCGGGTTTTTATCGCAAAGTTGAAATGGCAAGGTTTTTAGGGGATCAATTTTCCCGACATGCGATAAATTAAAGGGTTAAAAACTGAGATCATCATTAAAATCCGCCTTTTCGGCGCTTCCGTAATTTTGGCGGCCAGCAAATCAGATTACAAATAGAGCAGGGGGGGACAGTGTTGCAACGGGCAGACTGGGATGTGTATGGTTGCGATTGGCGAAAAAAACACTTACCTCGTTTTTCTGAACGCGTTTTCCGTTTCAGCCTCATTTTCTTCAGCGCCTTTTTTTAAAGGGAAAGGACCTGCGCTTGTCTGTGGCCAAACAGCTCAGCGAAATTAGTTATTTCTGCACAGAGAAACTCTACTATTACTGTATCCGTCCCTTTTAGTTAATTAGAGATTTGAAAATTTATGTAGTTTGCTAGGAATTTTAAAACAGCACTACCGCTGTAAATTTACGGCGGTGGGAGGGGGGGGGGGGGGCCCCCGGGCGAACACGACAAGCTCACTATAAAGAACATTGGATAAAGTTCACCCGCTTAGGGTAGCATTGTATGGTATTTTTTATTAAACA
>JAODAL010021216.1:0-67586 GCA_025379985.1 Phyllomedusa bahiana | reverse complement strand
TCCCCAACGGGGGCCCTGGGGGTAACGTCTGGACTCAGACGTGTCGGTGGTCTAGTGCGGTGCCTGGGGAGACCAGAGGCCCCAGAAACATCCACCGGTGAGGCAGAGGGTAAGGCACTGAACCCACCCCCCAATGCTACCTGCACCTGCTGTTCCAACCACTCCTGTCGCCAGCAGCCCTCCTAAGCTGCTCCAAAAGAACCTCCACTGAAGCCATTATCCTGCCGCACAGCACAGAGACTCACTAAGATTGTCTCTCTGCGCCAGAGTGTTCCCGCGCGGCGCGGGGCGGTGGTTATATAACCCCCCTCCCCCACCGCGCGTCACCCGGCGCACGTCACGCACCGCACGCTGCGCGCCGCGCACCACGCGCCGCGCGCTAACTTTCCCTTACTTCTGCCAGGAGCCGGCGCGCCGGGTCATGTGGGGCCTACCTCCAGGGCTGTGCCCCACGTCCGGCCCCGCTCTGGTCACTGGAAGTTCAGCAAAGCACCACATGGCAAAGAACTACATGAGGATCTAAAAAAAAATTGTTGCTTTTCAAAAGATGGCCTTGGCTATAAGAAGATTACCAACACCCTGAAACTGAGCTGCAGCACAGAGGCCAAGACCATACAGTGGTTTAAAGGGAATGTGTCATCAAAAAATGACTTCTTGTTTAACTAACGTTTTTATGTTAAACACATTTTTTAGAAACTTTTGGTTATTTTTTTTATTTTCCATATCACTTTCAATATCTTTTAATAATTCTGCAGTTTTCACTTTGGTCACTAAGCCTAATAAAAGTCTGACGCTTCCTGTTCATAGAGAAAGATTTTCTGTAGTCTGTTCATTATCAGCACAAGCAGGGTCGAACTGAAAGGAGACAACAATGTATAGATAACACAGAATCCACCAGTCACAATAGGAGATAGTCACATCTCACCTCCTCCTCCTCCCTGCACACCGACTACTTCCCAGGTCATAGAGCATGCCTAGAAAACTCTCCTATAGAAGTCAATGGGACTGGGTCAGTCTTAAAGGGGTTGTCTCACTACATTGATTCGTCATACCTCAGTCCTGTTTTCTTAGTTTAATTTTTTGCAATGATGAGCTGCTGAGGACACCAGGTCAGTAGCTATAGCAACCAGCGCTTGCAGCCTATCAGTAGAGATCAAACAGGTCTGTAACTATAACGACCTGAGGACCTGTGCAGCCCATACAAGAGGTGATATCTAGGAATAGGTAGGACACTGTTAATGTACAAATTACAAAGTGACTTGCTTTTGCAAGATCTTTAACATAAAAAGCAATACTTGTAGTGAGACAACCCTTTTAAGTCTCCTATGTGCATGAAACTGCTGTAAAGTATCTCTCTGACTGCTGTTAAAGCAGTGCAGGCAAGAATGCTGTCCCCATAATAATATATAGATGACTGAATAGAGAAATCTACAATCAGGAAATAAAAATAGCAAAGAATAAAAGAATATTTATCAGGGTCTTGATTTAATAAGTATAAAAAAAAAAATGGTGACAGATTCCCTTTAACAAGACATGTTCCACTGAGAACAGGCCTAACCATGGTCAACCAAAGAAGTTGAGGGCACGAGCTCAGCGTCATATCCAGAGACTGTCTTTTCAAAATAGATGTATGACTGCTGCCAGCATTGTTGCTGAGGTTACAAGGGTAGGAGGTCAGTCTGTCAGTGCTCAGACCAGACGCCGCACACGGCAACAAATTAGTCTGCATGGCTGTTGTCCCGGAAGGAAGCCTCTTTTAAAGATGATGCACAAAAAAGTCTGCAGACAGTTTGCTGAAGACAAGCAAACTAAGGACATGGAATACTGGAGCTACAGTTTAATGAGCTACAGTTCATTGAGGAAACCATGAATGTACTGTGACATACTGAAGCAGAGCGTGATCTCCTCTCCTCGGAAACTGGCCCACAGGGCAGTTATCCAACATGATAATGACCCCAAATACATCACCAAGACCACAACCTTGCTAAAGAAAATGAAGGTAAATGGACTGGCCAAGCGTGTCTTCAACCTAAACCCTATTGAGCATCTGTGGGATATTCTCAAACAGAATGTGGAGGAGCGCAAAGTCTCTAACATCCACCAGCTTTGTGATGGCGTCATGGAGGAGTGGAAGAGAATTCCAGTGGCTGCAACCTGTGAAGCTCTAGTGAACTCCATGCCCAAGAGAGTTAAAGCAGTGCTGGAAAATAATGGTGGTCACACAAGATATTAACACTTTGGCCACAATTTGTCCATTATCACTTAGGAGTGTACTCACTCTTGTTTCCAGCAGTTTAGACATTGATGGCTGTGTGTTGAGTTATTTTGAGGGCACATGAAATTTACACTGTTAGGCCGTGTTCACACGGCTTATTCACGCCGGATTGGTGAGCCGGATTGCGCTTGCAATTCCGGCTTGAATAAGGGGCGGGTGCGGGGCGCCGGCCCCATAGACTTCCATTATCCACGGCGCGTATTGCGCCTGGATAATGTGCATGTCACTTTTTCCCCCGCCCGGCGGATTCGCAGAGCGTGTAGGAGCGACGGAATCCACTGTTCTCTATGAGAGCAGTGGATTACCGTAATTACTCCGACGGATTGGCACCGTACTGCAGCGCAAATCCGGCGTGGAGTACGGCGCCAATCCGCGCCCAAATAGGCCGTGTGAACACGGCCTTATACAAGCTGTACACTGGCTACTTTACATTGTATCAAAGTGTCAGATCTTCAGTGTTGTCCCATGAAAAGATATAATAAAGTGAAGTAAAATGCAAGCAAAAATAATATGCCACCATTTACAGGCTCCTAGACCAAATCCTAAAAATACAGACTCAAAACCAGAACCCTTCTGTTTATATATGAAAACTAGAGGGGACATGTATAAAAACTGTTTGTCTAAGACTTTCTTTGTTGCCCATAGCAATCAATCAGAGCTCCCCTTCTATATCATACAGTGCTCTGGAAATGAAAGGCGAGCTCTGATTGCCATGGACAACAAAGAAAGTTATATCCCCAGACAGTTTTCATATATGAAGCCCTAGATCCTCCTGTTTACAGATTACAAACTTAACTCCCTTCCCTTAATACAGACCCCAAAACCAGAACCCCCTGTTTTTCTAGCCAGACCCCTCCTTGTTTACAGAACTCATATTTACAGACCCTAGGTCAACGGCCCTAAAAAATACAGACCCTTGACAAGACGCATCTACTTACACACACTAACTGGACCCCCCAGTAATAGACTTCACATGAAATTCTACTTTTTACAAATCACAAACCAGACCCCCTTTCCTGTTTACAGACTTCAGACCAGACCCTACTGTTTACATATCCAAACCAGAGCTCCCCATTTACAGACCTCAGACCAGACCCCCTGTTTACAGATCCCAGCCAAGAACACCTTCCCTCCTACCATACCCATACCTCCCAAGCAGGGCCGCCATCAGAAATTTCAGGGCCCCCTACAGCTAAAGCGCCTGGGCCACCTGTCAACCCCGCCCCTATAATTCCCGCCCCCAGCCAACCCCGCCCAGCAACCCCTGTTACTCAACCCCAGAAAAAAATGCAATTGCGCCATTGTTTTTGGATTTAGTTCTTTTTGAATTTTACAAAATACAGTTTATATTTTGTGGATAAATACAGTATGTATACAAGGGCCAGCAAATACCACTGCATGATCACCACATCACCACTATAATGTTACTGACCAAACCAGCATACCAAGACCAATAAAACCAAACAAAAGACTAAATAATACCGCCATATATCACTACATATGGTGACTTATACCACTATGTTACTGACCAAACCAGTATACCAAGACCAATAAAACCAAACAAAATACCAAATAATACCGCCATATATCACTACATATGGTGACTAATACCACTATAATGTTACTGACTAAACCAGTATACTAAGGCCGATATTAGCAATAACACCTATATACAAAGATGAAGTAATACCGCAACTTCACCACATAACTCCACCATAAAGATGCAGAATAATGCCACAATACTATTACTGAATATAATCCAATACAATAACACCAATATTACCACCATACAGTGACCATATAGGGGGAAATGCATGAAAACAGTCTAGGGCTAAATCTCACTTTGTTGCCCATAGCAACCCGAGGCCATAGCAACCAATCAGAGGCCATAGCAACCAATCAGAGTGCCCCTTTCATTTTTTCAGAGCACCATATGAAATGAAAGGGGTGCTCTGATTGGTTGTTATGAGCTCTGATTGGTTGCTGTGGGCAACAAAGAAAGTCCTACATCTAGACAGTTTTCATACATGTGGCAGATATAAGTTAATACAGTGCAGTTACATTTAGTGACTCACAGGTGACATCTGATAAGTCGCTTTCTTTCCCTCTCCTTCTCCATCCGGTCCTGGCCACCATGAGGACTTACAACACAAACACCTGACACTCGTCACTTTATAATAATCCCACCGGTGCCGCACCATGTACAAACTCCCCATCCATAGTGCCCCAAATTGTAATAATTACCCCTTTGGTGCACTGGTCGTTAATTTTATAGGGTCCCCTGTAGGTAAGTAGATAGTGGGCCCGCGTAGGTAGGTAGCCAGGTATTAGGCCCACCTGTTGGTAGAGGGAGAACTTGAGTGGGGCCCCACATGGAAGAAAATTGAGTAGGGCCCCACTCAAGTTTCCCTACCTCCCCACGCTGTGTGGGGCCCATTCAAGGGCCTCCTCTCCCCACAGGTCTGGTGAGGGGCCCCACAAATCCCAGGGGGCTTGAGCGGCCCGCGCAGGGCCCTGATCAAGACCCCTAAGATTTGGGGGCCCCGCTCAAGGCCCTTGGGATTTGTGGGGCTCCAATCAAGGCTCCTAAGATTTGTGGGGCCCTGCTCAACACCCCACAAATCTTAGGGGCCCCAAGTGGGGACCACAAATGCCAGGGGCCCCGAGTGCGGCCCCACAAATGCCAGGGGCCCCGAGTGCGGCCCCACGAATGCCAGGGGCCCCGAGTGCGGCCCCACAAATGCCAGGGGCCCCGAGTGCGGACGCACGATTGCCAGGGGCCCCGAGTGCAGCCCCACGAATGACAGGGGCCCTGAGAGCAGCCCCACGATTGCCAGGGGCCCCGAGTGCGGCCCCACAAATGCCAGGGGCCTTGAGAGTGGCCCCACAAATGCCAGGGGCCCCGAGAGCGGCCCCACGATTGCCAGGGGCCCCGAGTGCAGCCCCACGATTGCCAGGGGCCCAGAGTGCAGCCCCACGATTGCCAGGGGCCCCGAGAGCGGCCCCACAAATACCAGGGTCCCGAGTGGGGCCCCATGAATGCCAGGGGCCCCGAGTGGGGTCCAACAGGACTGGGAAGTGGCCTTGCATCCCTGTGGTGGAAATAGGGGGCTGTGGTGCAGGTTGAGATGCACATAATAACTTTACATCTGTTCAATGTCACTTACTTCAGCGTGCAGGCCGCATCCTGTGCATGGAGCAGTAGGTCCTTCCCCCTGTTCCATCTGGCTGTGACGTCACTGATCTGCCAGCAGCCAGAGGGAGCACGGGGAGGGGCCGACTGCTCTGTGCACAGGAGGTTGCCTGCACCCTGAAGTAAGTCACACTGTAAGTGCACAGCAGCGTGGCCTCCCCTCCCCCCGGGCCCCCTCTGACACTCTAGCTGATTGATATGGTAGGGAGAGCAGGCCTGTGGTCTGCTCTCCCTTCCATTATCTTGGAGCAAGGGGGCGGAGCCTGGCGCCGGCGGCGGGCCCCCCCCCTTTTCTCACATTCTGGCCGGGCTCGGTACGGATGTACTGGTTGTACCCCCCTATCGGCGGCCCTGCTCCCAAGTGTCCTTCCTCTGGAGGAACAGTCCCATCTATTAACCTGATCATCTTGTCCCTGATTAGTCCTCAAATGTCGCCTTTTTTTAACTTGTCACTTCTTCCCAGCGCTTAAAGTGAATGTCTATAGGAGCCAGCACAGATAGTTTTAGAAGTACGCACAGGCCAGCGCATACTTCTAAAACACCCGGCGTATTGTGGTGCATACAGTACACGCCGCAATACGCCCCAAATACGACATGTAAACACACCCTTAGTGCATAGTTGCCAACTTTTGAAAATGAAAAAGCAGGAGACTTTAGTGGGCGGCGCGCGTAGCAAAACATTTGCAAACATTTGCATGGACACGCCAATCTTGTCGGTATGCCACGCCCCTTCAAAAAGCCGCACCCAATCCATCTAACTGCATAACGGCTTTGGAAGAAAGCCAGGTAGATGCCCTTATAGCCAGTTAGTAGCCCCCCATAACCAGATAGTGTGCCCCTTAACAGGCCGGTAGATTTCCCCCTTGAAGCCAAGTAGATGCCCCCTCTGTGTAGGCCTAGTGGGGAGCCAAAATTTTAGCCATGTAGATGCCCCCCTTTGTTAGCCCGGTAGGTGCCCCTTGTTGCCAGGTAGTGCCCCCCCTTTGTTAGCCAGGTAGTGCCCCCTTTGTTGCCAGGTAGTGCCCCCATTGTTTTTCCAGGTAGTTCCCCCATTTGTTTGCCAGGTCTGCCCCCTTTGGTTTTTATTTTAGCCAGGTAGTGCCCCCATTGTTTGCCAGGTAGTGCCCCCCTCTGGTTGCCAGGTATGCCCCCAAGTTTGCACAGGTTGTGCCCCCATTGTTGCCAGGGTATGCCCCCATTGTTTGCCAGGTAGTGCCCCCTCTGTTTTGCCAGGTAGTGCCCCTCTGTTAGCCAGGTAGTGCCCCCATTGTTGCCAGGTGATGCTAGGTAGTTGCCCTCTCTGTTAGCCAGGAGAGCGCCCTAAATCTGAAAAAAATAAATAAAAAAATCCAACTTACCTGACCAGGCCCTGCAGCGCGCCAGCTCCTGCCCGATCTCCTCACGATGCAGGGGGAATGAGAGCAGCCGCGGTCACTTCCCTGCATTGCCGCAGATCTGTGGTCCGCGCGCACAGACGCCGGAAATACAAAGGGGGATGAAGCGGAGGAGAGGAACGATCCCTCCTTCCTTCCCTCCCGCACAGTGACACGCCCCGGGCGGTGGCGGACGCTGCGGCCGCATCACCCTCCTGTATGAGCGGCCCGGCGGCACAAGAGTAAGCGCACCAGCGCTACTCTTGCTCCGCGGTATTTAAAGGACCCCCGCCGCCTGCAGCGACGGAGTAATGCCAACTCCCCGGGAGGCGGGGGGGGGAACCCCAAATATGCGGGCCCCCCCCACAAAAACGGAATGAGTTGGCATGTAATGGCCGTATAGTTTTGTTGAGTCCCAGGTTACTGAGCAGCCGGGGAGTCTGCCCACAAGTCTCTCTGTTCCTCACTGCAGCACACAGTTCTCAGGTTTACTCTCCTCACCCGAGGTCTGAGAGCAGCAGGCTTAAAAGGCCGCAATTGCGCCATTGTTTTTGGATTTAGTTCTTGTTGAATTTTACAACATACAGTTTATATTTTGTGGATCAATACGTATACAAGGGCCAGCAAATACCACTGCATGATCACCACGTCACCACTATAATGTTACTGACCAAACCAGCATACCAAGACCAATAAAACCAAACAAAGAACCAAATAATACCAGCCATATACCCTACATATGGTGACTAATTGCCACTATAATGTTACGACTAACCAGGTGTACAAAGGCCGATATTAACCAAAAAATAACAACAATATACAGCAAGATGAAGTAATACCGCAACCTCACCACATAACCTCCACCATAAAGATGCAGAAATAAATGCCCACAACACTGTCACTGAATATAATCCAATACAATAACACCAATATTACCACCATACAGTGAAAATATAGGGGTACATGTAAGAAACCTGTCTAGGCCCTCACTTTGTGCCCATAGCAACCAATCAAGCACATAGCAACAAATCAGGAGCGCCCCATTTCATTTTTTCAGAGCACTATAATGAAATGAAAGGGTGCGCTCTGTTAGTTTGTTATGGGCTCTGAATGGTTAAACGAGCCCTGATTGGTTTGCTGTGGGCAACAAAGAAAAGTCCTACATCTAGACAGGGGAGGAAGGGGTGCCCTCCATTTTGGATTTCCGCACCACGCCCTACTTACACAGGCTTGTCATAAAAGTGCATGCTTAGCAGGTTTGGTGGATTTTTTAATTTTTTTTTTCCACCTCTGGATAATGGAGGTCGGTTGACTCCAGTGAAGAGGCCTGGATTTGGCTCTATTGAGAGGTAAATATAGCATAGCATGCCTGACCTGAGAATCACGTTGAAAGCCGTGGGCAGCTGTAAGCCAATTTTTTGATCAAAATATTTGAACCAATTGAATCTCAAAGTTCTTTATCATGTATGATAGATAGCATAAATGCTTCTTTAGGGATTTCCATGCAATTTATGGCCAGACACTCCCTTTCCACAATTAAATAAGTCCTTTCGCAGGACGTGAACTTCCGGCTCAAATATGTAATGTGATGCTCTTCCCCATTCACCTGTAACAATGCTGCTCCATACCAACCTATGATCATCGAACTGAAAATAATAAATCCCTTCGAAAAGGCATGTGCCACTAATACCGGCTGACTGCACAGAGTTTTTTTTAGTGCCTGAAATTATTTTACTGCTTCCTCAAACCTCTGAACCATCACTGCCCTTTTCCCTTTTCAGGTCAGTTAGTGGAGCTGCAATGGAAGCAAAGTTTGTCACAAATCTTGACCAATAGCCCCAGGAATCCCCAGGAATGTACTTACTTGCTTTTTCGTTAAGGGGTGGTGGCCAGCAGTGAATTGCCTCCACCTTGTTTATCTGGGAACTTATTGTGCCATTACCTACAATATAACCCAAATATCAAACCTCCTCTAACCCAATGGCACACTTTTCAGGGTTAGCCAAAAATCCAGCTTCTCTGAGTGAGTCAAGGACCACTTGTATTTTCCTCAGATGGGACTCCCAGTCAGCACTAAAGACATCAATATTGTCCAGATAGGTGGCCTGTTTAACCTGTTTATAGGGCCTTTAATACTGTATCCATTGCTCTCTGAAACATAGCTGGTGCACCCTGCAAAAAAAAGGGCATCCTAGTGTACTAAAAGAGCCCATCTGGGGTGAAGAAGGCAGAGGTCTCCTTTGCCTCTTCTGACATGGGAATCTGCCAGTAACCTTTGGTTAAGTCCAGGGTGGTAATGCACCTGACTGGCCCTAACTTTTCATTTAATTCATACACCCTAGGCATTGGGTAGGAATCCCACTTTGAGACTTCATTAAGGTGGCGGAAGTCATTACTGAACCTCCAGGTCCCATTCGGTTTAGGCACCAATACAATCAGACTAGACCACCTGCTTTTTGACTCCTAAATTACCCCTAGGGCTAACATGCACCTTACCTCCTCAGAGGCCGCTTGTCTATGAGTCTCCAGAATCCTGTATAGCTTAAAGGGGTTTTGCCAGGAAGAGAGTTGTTACCTCCTTATTAGCACAGAGGAGAATATAAACAAATCATGCTGAGTCATGAACGCTGCAGGGGTGAGAGGGAGGGAGTGAGAATAAGGTAGCGTCTCAAAAGTTAAACTGAAATAATGCATTACACAGTGGAAATAACAAATAAAAAAATAAAAAAAAAAAATTTAATCAAAAAAAAAAATTAAATGAAAAAAGAAAAAAAAAAAAATATAAATTAAATAAAAAAAAAAATAATAAAAAAAAAATAATAAGAAAATTAAAAAAAAAAAAAAAATAAATAAAAAAAGAAAAGAAAAATAATAAATAAGTAAATAAAAAAATAGAAAAATAATAAAAAATAAAAAAAATAAAAAAAACATCAAAAAAAAAAAAAAAAAAAAACATTTAAAAAAAAAAAAATAAAAAAAAAATAAAATATAAAAAATAAAAAATATAAAAAAAAAAAAAATAATAAAATAAAAAAAAAGTAAAGAAAAAAAAAAAAAAATAAAAAAAAATTAATAAAAAAATTAAGAAAAAAAAAAAATGAAATAAATAAAAAAAAAAAAAATAAAATAAAAAAAAATAAAAAAAAAAAAAAAAAAAAAAAAAAAAAAAAAAAAAAAAAAAAATAATAAATAAAAAAAAAAAAAAAAAAAAAAAAATATATAAAAAATAAAATAAAAAAATAATAGAAAAAAATAAAAAAAAAAAAAATATAAAATAAAAAAAGAAAAAAAAAAAAAAAAAAAAAAAAAAAAAAAAAAAAAAAAAAAAAAAAAATAAAAAAAAAAAAAAAAAAAAAAACAAAAAAATAAAAAAAATAAAAAATAAAAAAAAAAAAAAAATAAAAAAAAAAAAAAATTAAAAAAAAAAAATAAAATAGACAAAAAAAATTCCACTAACAACAAATAAACAAACAAAACAACCCTCCCGCTCCCCCCGCCCCCCCCCCACCCCCCTTCCACCCCCCCCCCCCTGCCCCCCCCTCCCCCACACTCCCCCCCCCCCCCAAGCCCCCCCCGCCACACCCCCCCCCCACCCACCCCCACCCCCCCCCGCCAACCCCCCCCCCCCCACACACCCGCCCCCCCCCCGCCCCACCCCCCCTCCCCCCCACTCCTCACGCCCCCCCCCCCCCCCACCCCCCCCCCCCCCCACCCCCCGACCCCCCCACACCACCCCCTCACCCCCCACACACACCCCCCACCGCCGCCACTACCCCCCCGCAACCCCCCCCACCACACCCCCCCCCCCCCCCCCCCCCGCCGCACCCACCCAACGCCACCCTCCCCCACCCCGCCCCCCACCGCCCCCCCCATCCGAAAACTCCCCACCCACACACCCCCCCCACCCCCCCTCACTCCCCCCCCGCCCCCACCCCCCCCCCTCCCCCACCCACCCCCCCCCCCCCCCCACGCACCCCCCACCCAACCCCCCCCCCCCCCCCCACTCCAGCCCCCCCGACCTGCCCACCCCCCCCCCCCCACCCCCCCCCCCCCACCCCCCCCCACCCCCCCCCCCCCCCACCCCCCCCCCCCCCCCCTCCCCACCCCCCCCACCCCCCCCAACCCACCCACCCCACCCCCCCGCCCCCCCCCACACCCCCCCCCCCAAACCCCCCCCCCCCCACCCCACCCTACCCCCCCTCCCCCCCCCCCCACCCCCCCCCCCCCAACCCCCCCATCCAAACCACCCCACCCCCCACACCCCCCACCTCCCCCCCCCCACCCCACCCCCCCCCCCCCCACCCTCATAACATACCCACCCCCACCCCCCACTCCTCACCATCCCCCCACCGCCCACCCCTCCAACCCCCCCCCCCCCTCCCCCGACCCCCCCCACCCCCGGCCCCCCCCCCCACCCCACACCCCCACACACCAACCCCCCCCCACCCACCCCCCCACCCCCCCTCACCCCCCCCCCACCCCTCCCCCCCCGCCCCCCCCCCCCCACCCCCCTCCCCACCCCAAACCCCCACCCACCCCCCCCCCCCTCCACCCCACCCCCCCCTACCACCACTCCACCCAACCCCCACCCAAACCCCCCCCCAGCTACACCCCCCCTCCCCCCCCACAACCACCCCTCCCCCCCAACCCGCCCCCCAACACCCCCCCACCACAACCACCCCACCCCCAACACTCTCCCCCAACCCACCACCCCCCACCCCCCCCCCACGAACACCCAACCAACCCCACCCCCACCCCCCCACCCACCCACCAAACACACCACCACAACCACACCCCCCACACCCCCCAAACCACAACAACCCAAACACAAAACACGCACCCCGACCCCACACACCCCCCCACCCCCTCACCCCACTCCACAACCCCCCCACCCCACCACCCCCCGCCCCTAACACCCCACCACACCACACCCGCCCAGCCCCCCCAATCACACACCCCCCCTCCACCCAACCCCCCCCAACCAAACCCCAACCCCCACCAACCGCCAAAACCCACCCCCCCAACCCACATCCCCCAACAACACCACCACCCCCGCCAACCACCCCCAACACCCCCCCCAACCCCCACACCCAACCCCAACCAACAACCACCTCCCCCCCCACCCCCAAACACCCGACCCACCCACCAACCCCCCGCCCACCCCCATCTCCAACCACCCACAACACCCCCCAACCACCACCACCACACCCTAAGCCACCAAACCCCAACCACCAACCCCCCACCCCCCCCAAACCCCATACGCCCAAACCCCCCCACCCAACCCCCAAACCACCACAAAGCGCCCCCCCCAGCCCCCCACCCAACGCCCCCCCACCCACAAACCCCCCTCCCGCCCCCCCCCCCACAACCGCCCTCCCTCCCCCCCCCCCCCCCACCCCCACCACCACCCCACCGACCCACCAACCACCCCAACACACACCCCTACCCCAACCACCCCCCTCAACACGACACCCCCACACCCAAACCACCCCCCCCGCCCCACACCCACCCCCCAACCACCCACCAACTCCCGTACCCCACCACACCAACCCCCCTACTCCCAAACCCCCCCAACCCCCACCACCCACACCCCCCCCTTCCCACCAAGCCCCCTCCACCCCCCCACCCCCACCCCGCACCACCCCCACCCAACAACCCCCCACCCCACCCACCGCCCTCCACCCCCCCCCCGCCCCCCCACCACTCCCAACACCCCTCACAAAAACACCCCCCACTCCACAACCACCCAACCCTCCTAACCCGCAACACCCCACAACCACACCCCCACCACCCCCAACAACCCCCCCCTACACCCCCACCCAGCCACCAATACCACCCTCCCCCCTCCATACCCACCCCCCCTCCCGCCACACCACCCACCAACCCACCCACCCACCACCCCCCGCACACCCAACCCACCCCCCCACCACCACACACCACCACCAACCACACACCACCCAAAACCCACCCCCCCCCACCCCCCCCCCCCCACCACAACACCCCCCCCCCCCCCCCTCCACACCCCCTCCACCCCCCCCCAAAACCACACCCTCACCGCCCCCGACCCCCACCTCCCCACCCCCACCCCCCCCCCCGCCCCCCACACCCCCCACGCCCCACCAACCACGAACGACACCAGCCCACCCACCCCCCACCCCCCCCCCCACCCCCCCACAAACACCCCCAAACACCACCCCCACCCCCACCCCCCCCCCACCCCACCCCCTCACCCCAACCAACACAACCAAAAACGACCCCCCCCCCACCCCCCCACAACCGCACCACCCCCCCCACCCCCCCCCCCCCACCCCCCCAACCCGCCCCCAACCCCCACAACACACCCCACCAACACCACCACACCCCTCCCCCTACCCACCCCCACCCCCTCACCTCTACCACACTCCCCCACAACCACCCCCCACCCCCCCCCCCAACACCCCACACCCCCCACCCCCGCAACCTCCCCAACCCACCCCCACCCCCCAAACCCACCCCCCCCCCTCACAAACCCCCACCCCAACACACCCCCACCCCCCCACCACCCCCCCAACACACCCCCCCCCCCACAGCCCCTCACTCCCCCACCCCCCCTAAAAGCCCATACACCACACCCCCCCCCAACCCCCCCCCCAGCCACTCCCTCAACCCCCCCCACCCCACAACCCAAAAACACCCACCCCCACCACAACACCCCCCACCCCACCCCCTCCCCCCACACCACACCCCCCCCCATCCCCTACCCCCTACCCCCACCCCCACCCCCACCACACCCCCCAACCCACTCACACACCACCACCCCAAACACCCCCACGCCCAACCCCCCCCCCCACCCCCCCCCCCCCACCCCACCCCACCCCCCCCCCCCCACACCCCCACCCCCCACACCCACACACCCACGCCCCCCCCCAACCAAAGTGTATCAAATCCACACCACAACCATCCACTCCCCCACTCCCCCCACCCCCAAAATCACCCCACCCCCCACAACACAACACCACCCCCCCCCACCCCCCCCGCACACCCACCCGAACCCAATACAACCCCCCCACGCCACACACCACACCCACTCCCAACATCCACACTCACCCCGCCCCCCACCCTCAACAAACCCACCCCCGCCCCCCACCACCCCCCCCCCCCCCACCACCCCCAAACCCCAACCCCCCCCCACCCCCACCCCCCAACACCCCACCCCCACCCCCACGCCCCACCCCCCACAACCACACCCACCACACCCCCCCCCCCAACCCACCCCCAAACAACCACCACCACCCCCCCACCCCCAACCCCACCCCCACCCCCCCCAACCACCACCCACCCCCCAAACACCCCCCCCCCCACCCCTCACCCCCCACCCCCCCTACAAACCCCCACCCCCCACCCACCCACTCACCAAACCCCCGCCACCCCCCAACCCCCACCCCACCCCACAACACCACACCCCCCCACCTCACCCCCCCCACAACCCGCCCCCCACACCAACCCCCTCACACACCCCCCCCCCCACCACCCCCCCCCCCCACACCCACAACACCCACCCCCCCCCCCCACCCCAACCCCCTCCCCCCTGCCCACCACCCAACACACCACCCCCCCCCCAACCCCCACCACCCCCCCACCACCCTTCCCCCACCACCCCCCAACCCCCCACCAACCCACCACACACCTCCACACCCACACAAACCCACCCCCACCCCCACACAACCGCCCCACCCCACACCCCCCACCCCCCTCCCCCCACTACGCCACCCCCCGCCCCGAACCCCCCACCCCCACACCAACACCCCCACACACCCCCCCCACCCCCCACAACAATCACCAACCAACCCCACACCCACCACCCCCCACCCCCACCCCACCCCCAACCACCAAACAATCCCCAAAAAGCACCCACCCCCCACCCACACCCCACCCAACCAAACCCCCCACTCCCCCCCCACCACTCCCCCTACCAAAACCAACACCCCCCGACCACCTCACCCCCCACCCAACCACCCCACCCACCTCACCCCCCAAACCCACACCACAAACCACCCCCCCTACACCCACCCAACACCACCACCCCCCCCCCCACCCCCCCCCCACACACCACCACCCAACAACACCACCCCCCACACCCACCAAACCCCACCCCCCCACCGACCACCCCCCCACCCACCAACTCCCCACCAACCCCCCCCTCCGACACCCCCCCCCCCCCACCGCCCCCACTAAGCAACCACCACTCACAACAACGCACACCTCCCCAAACCCCCCGACAACCCCCCACCACACCCCACCCCCCCCCCCCCCACCCCCCCCCACCACACCCACCTCCCCAACCCCCCCACCCCACACCCCCACCCCAACCACACCCCCACCCTACCCACCCCCCCCCCCGACCGCACACCCCACCCCCACCCCCCCCACCCTCAACCCAACCCCCCCCAAACCCCATCTCGACCCAACCATCAACAACACACACCCCCCTCCCCACAACCCCCCACCACCACCCACCACCCCCCCACCACCCACACACCACACCCCCACCACCCACACACACCCACCACCCCCCCCCCAACCCCCCGCACCCCCACCCCCCCAACACCCCCCAAACCCCCCACCCCACCACACCCCCCCCCCACACCCCCCCCCACCAAAACACACACCCTCCACCGCCAACCACTACCCAACACCCCACCCCAATCCCACCCACAACCACAACAACCCCCACAACACCCATCCACCACAGCCACCCCCCCCTCCAACCACCACCACCAACCACCCCCCCCACCGACCCACCCACACCCACCCAACAATTCCCCACACTCCCCACCCCTCACCCCCCCCCCCCCCACCCCCCAACCCCACCAAACCCCCCCCTCAACCCACCCCCACAACCCCACCCACTACCCCACCCCCCCCGACACCCCCCCCTCCACCCCCCTCCCCAGCCCCCCATACCACCCCAACCCCACCCCCCCACTCCAAAACCCCCCCCCCCCACCCCCCCCCCCACAAAACACCTAGCAACAACCCCACCAATTCCAACCCAAACCCACCCCAACCACAACCCCCCACGAACCACACCAAACCCTACACCCCCCCCACAACCACACCACAACAAAAACAACCCCCCGCCCACCCCCCACCCACCTCCCCCACCAACACCCTCCCCCCCCACCCCCCCCCCCCACCCCCCCCCCCAACCACCCCACCCTCCCATACCCACCCCCTACACCCAACCCGAACCCACCCCCTCCCACATCCCCCCCCCAACCAATCCCCCCTCCCCACTCCCACCCCCCCCACCCTCCCCCCCACCCACAACCAACCCCCCACCAACCCCAGCCCACCCACACCCCCCCACTCACCCCCCACACCCCCCCCCCCACCCCCAACCCCCCGCCCCCCCACCACTGCCCCCCCGACCCCCAACACCCCACCCAACCCCCCCCACCCACCCCCCCCCCCCCCCACCACCCACCCCCCAACACCACACACCCACCGCCCCCCTGTGCACCACCCCTCCCAAACACCCCCTGACCCCAAGCCCGCACCTACTGATACCCTGTCCTCCGATAAGTCAGAGTAAACACCACCATCGCTGCCAAACCTCAACCAGACAGCACCTCATGATCGTGACTCCTGCCCACTTACAGGTAAACACAAGGGGGACTGATAAAAGCGTAGCACACGAGAGGCTTCACATTGTACAAAGACATATATTTATAAAACAGATTAACTCCCCCTTTTGTGAGGAATCTCACGACAACATTACATCGTGGCAAAACCCCCTTTAAGGTGTATCTCACTAGGATGGGCGAATTTCTCAAACATTCTGTTCGTCAACTTCGCCAAATTCCCAAAAAAATTAAATATCGTACGAATTACATTGGGACGAATTGCGTTAAAAAACAGCTATATCCAGTGCACCACAGAGCCTGCAGGGTGCAGAAGAACATTGTCCATGCTTAAATATGCAGAGGGAGCTGGTTTGGTCTTCACATAACTGTTTGTGTTTAGTATGACACGCTCCATTACAGCCGCCGTTCTTAGAATCACTTCACTCTAAAATTCTCCTTGGGGTAACGATGGCCCCCGCCGCACTGAACACCCGCTCTGATGCCACACACATGCCGGGCATGGACAGCTTTCACCACTGTAAACTCTGCAGTGCCGGCCACAACATCCATTTGGCTGCCCAGTATCCAGCGGATTCTTCTAACTGGGTGCAGACAGCTGTCCAAGTAGGCCACCACTGTTGGTTCAGGGTATTTCTGCACCATGTCCTGCTGCTGGCGACTGCCCTCCACAGTTGGGCGGGTGAAGGAAAGCTGCCTCATCAGTGACTCCAAACTTAGGTTGCTGCTGATGGAGCTGGTACTCTCCTACCCTCAACCTACCCCTAAGCAGCCGCGGCAGTAGTAATTTGAGCGCTGACGAACCCCCCCGACAGACCAGTCAGAGGAGGGACGATCCACACATAGGCAGCGGCCCAACTGACCTACGGAGGATTTCCCTATAGATTTGAGTTTGTCCTCCACTCAGCATGCTGGGAAAAAGGCTCCCATTTGGACCGGTAGCGAGGGTCCAATATGTGGAGAGCCCGAAGTCCACCCACTGCCGGATGCTGACTATTCGCTGTCACTAGCCAGGCAAATCCTGCATGCTGCGAGCCCTCTGCACAAGTGACACCAAGGGGCTCCCTGCCTCCATCTCCACTGTATACTGCCACGGTGCATGCGGGTCATCTAACTCATCTTCCAAATCTCCAGCTACCCTCCTCCAGCTGCTCTCCTCACTTGTACACATGGTTATAAAATCCACTCATTTCAACCAGACAATGTCTTCTGCTCCAATTCCTCCTCCCCCACCATTTCAGTCCCCCACCGGACTCATGGCCACGAGATGTAGTCGCCACGTCTCCATCCCCCTGCCCAGACAGATTTTTCACATCTGTTTCCAGGACAAGAGGCAGTGGAGATGACTGTTATTCATCCGTAGTTCCCTGGCAACTGACAAATAACCGTGGCCTACCTCGAATGGCCTCAACAAACGGCAGGTGTCACGGATGAGCAGCCCTGGCTGGACATCAAAGTACACAGGAGTACTTTCCTGTCCGCCTGAATCACAAAAAATCGTTAATGGCCTTTCTCTTTTCATACAGTCGGTCCAATATGTGCAGGCTGGAATTCCAACGGGTGGAAACATCGCATATCAGAGTTGTTTGGGGAGGCAATTCTGCCGCTGAAATTCGAGGAGGTGTTCCTGGCTTTGTAGGAATGGATGAAGTGATGCACAGTTTCCGGGCCATTTCAGAATCTTCTAAGATCGGGGGAAGACTTCAGGAACCTTTTTCAAACCGATGAACACATGCCCCTGCGGGGGCCATGACCATCCCCTCCCGTGCAGCGCGGTACCATTTTACCCCCATTGTCCGTACCAGGGTTCCGATTTTCAGTTCGGGGAGAAAGCCAACACTTCGATTTCTTGCGCATGACGCGGAGCATTCCTCCCCGGGGGACTCGTTCCCGGGAAAGCCGGTGTAAACGCGTACATCTGTGCCTTACACATGTTATGAGGGATACTTGTGGAGGCTGAGAGGTGGGGGGTGGTGGGGGGAGGAGGAGGCGGACTTGGGCGCAGAGCCGCATTTGGGAAAGTGGGGAGAAAGCGGAGTCTCCTGTACAAGTTTTGGTGCTGGGGAGGAAGCACATTACCCAGTGGCCGAAAGGACATGTACGGCCCTGACCGTGTTACGCTCCCAAAGTCCGGCGCCGTGCACCTTGGAACAAACCGATAAGCTCAAGGACGGGGCCCCCTTCTTTCTACAAATTTTTGAAGTGCGGTACGCCTTTTGGAAAATAAATTACGGCTTGGGAAATCTCCCTCTCGGTCCGGCACAAGCTTAGTTCCGAAAGGTGCAGAGTCCACCCGTTGGGAAAGGGGGGCTGCGTGCCAAAAATTTGGACAGGAGAACGTCAGCTTCTGCACCTTAGGATGGTTGGACGCATATTGTTGTCTCTTTGCAATCGCCCGCTGAACGACTGCTGGGTCCCCATGAGTAGCGAGGAGCAGAGCATCTGGACCGGGAGATGATGTCAAAGAGAAACAGCCCCCTTTTTGCAGAGGTGTGGACCTTGACTGTCTCAATGGCATTGCGGCACTGGGCGCTGCTGCTGCGCTACTGCGAGGGCAGGATGGCCCACCACATCTGAGCCACGTTTCTCCCAGGCCCCCGGATGGTGACGCTGCATGTGTTGACGCAGGGCCGTGGTGCCAACATTAGCTCCCTGGCCACGCTTCACTTTCTGCCTACAAATTCTACATATACCCATATTCGGCTCCTCCGGTGTCCTCCGCCGAGTAGCTGATTTTCCCGCCAACGCTCGGAAATGAGTGACTACTGCCGCCGCTGCCTCGCTGAGCCCCTGTGCCGCTACTTTCTTGGACCTGCGAAGCAGGTTTTTTACCCTGTGGCCGCTTGGCTCCCGACTAGTGATGAGCGATTACGTTGACTATCGTCATCATGTCGATAGTCGATATCGGCAATTATCAATAAGCTTTCCGATAATCGATAATAGATTATCGCCGATGACCATTAAAGTCTATGGGAGAGCAAAACACCCAAACAGGGCTGGAGAAGCTGGAATTAAATCCAAAAACAGTCAAATCGATACGTGTGCATACATCTTAGGCAACACACTTAGGTTATAAAAGCCACAGAAAAAAAGTCAGACCATTCACTATCCCTGTCTTTAACCCCAGCATGACCATAAACCTGCATCACCCACAAATTAAAAAGTGCCAGAAGGCAGTTTTTAAATTTGAACCATCATTTTGCTTGAAGTGGACATTGAAAAATCCCTGTCCTGGAACGCAGCATGAGCCCCAAACCTGCATGACCCCCAGATTTAAAAAGTGCCGGAAAAAGGAGTCTTTCAAACACCATTTTAGTTGAACTGGACATTGACTATGCCTGTCCTGGACTGCAGCATACAGGTTGCATTAACCACTGAAGAACAGATGGGCGACGCTGTTCGTTACTGAGATTCACAAGGCCCTAACCCAGCGATGACAGGCCTGACGGTCCTGCAACCGATGATCCGCTGGCTTGCGTGTTGTCGCCAGCACTGGAAGGAGCACCTTCTCTCGTACCTCTACCTCCATGTCCTACCCCCCTCTTTGCTCGCTTACCACCCGCATTTTGCTCCATGTTCAGAAAGATAAAATTTTTGAGAGGGTATGGGAAAGTTTTGTACGTCTCTTATTAAAAGACGGCAAATCACAGCTATTCTCAAATCCCTCAAATCAAAACACAATTGCTGTATTGAAACTTAAGTGCAAGGTGCCTCTATCAACAAAGCTGGCCTGCCCAAAAGTGAAAAAACACCTATCTGAAATGTATACGGATAATAAATGGTATTTTTTGCACCTAAAAATACACCTGCGGTGACGACAAAATTGCTGTATTGAAATTTAAGTGCAAGGTGCCTCTATCAACAAAGCTGGCCTGCCCAAAAGTAAAAAAACACCTATCTGAAATGTATACGGATAATAAATGGTATTTTTTGCACCTAAAAATACACCTGCGGTGACGACAAAAATGCTTGCTTTGTCAAGTAAAGGGGGCGGACCCCGAAACGTAGCAGGTGCAAACGAGCACAGAGGTGATGGAGGCTACACGCTCAGAGGAACAACAGGTCTCAGCTTGTGAATAAGTCTGCATGGACTGACAGGTTGGACTTTGTATCTTACCCTGTAACGGTAACCTATCTATATACTTTTTAAAGTTTCTATTGTGCTATATATGCATATTTTTGGTATATATTTTGTATCGATTAAAAAGAAAGAAAAAATTTACAGATCCTTGGCAAGAGTATATATATATAAAGTTTTCACACATTGGGATTGGGGAATCCTATAACTCAGCCACTGTGTGGTAACTGGGGAAGAATTACTAACTGAGTGAGACTACGGTTATGAAGATATCACGGCCACACAACCCACTTGCTGGCTGCCTGACGCGCAAGCTGACGCCCTCTTCTCCTGACAGTGATGAAGCCCTTGCCTCACCCGGCTCCCAAGTGCGGTCGGCTACATCATCATCTATTTGTGTTTTATCGTCACTGCTGTCCTCATCACCGGTCTTGGTATGCAGAGGCTGACCCTCACAACATGACCTCCCATGCCACTCTCAACTCTATACTTTGCCGCCTACTGGCAAGAAGCAGGGGATATTGGCTCCATTTCTTTCGCTGCCAAGTAGCTGCTGACTGCCCTCCTCAAATTGTTCATCCTTGTTGTGTAGTGGCGCTGAGCCCGACCACATACTAGACCTCTGTCTGAGGGAACCGGATGGGACAGAGGCGGGTTGAGGACAGGTGAGGGCCGCTGACCCACTCCCGGGCCATGCCAACTAATGGTTGTGTCTGACGTTCCCACCGACTCTTGGCTGGGGTTGTCAGATGTCATCTGGGAGGAAGTGGATGACCTAGTCAACTAATCAAGAACCATTGGGTTGCTGAACAACACACGGCCGCTAGATGACACCGGCAGTTCTGGCCTCACCGAGTGACCCCTGCTGTGACGTCCCCTTGCTGTGCTGCAACCTGGGCCTGGAATGTTTGTGCCTCTGCCACTCGCAGGTGAAGAGCCTGCAACCTCTCTGTCTGACATACTGTTTGTTCTAAAATGTACAGACACTGTTTGAAGATATCTGTATATGATAAATACACACCCTGTATTTGACTCCAAATGAACCCACTAACAAGCTTGGATAACCCTTGGTTATAAATTGCACTCCACAAATGGCCAGGAAAAATGTACTTGTATGTGTCGTTTAAAAAACACTGTGTATTCTACTGAATGTAAAAGCACAAACAGGCTTAATTCACCCTCGGATATGAATTATGCTACAGGCAAAATTGCTTCTTTGGCGGTGAAAAGGAACGTTTCTTTCACTGCAGAAAAATACTTAGTTAACCCTTGGATGTAAATTGCACAAAAGAATTGAGCAACCAAAAAACACCCTTTGTACGTGTTACTATGGGTGTTTTTTACGGAAATACAAAAGAGAAAAACTTGAAATTTTAAACCTTGGGTTAAAATTATGTAAGGCAAAATGTCTTTTTGGGCGAAAAAAAAAGACTTTTTTTAGTCACCAAAAAGAAAAAAAAACGCTTAATTAACCCCTATGTAAATTGCGCAAAGAATTGAGCAGCCAAAAATGAAGTTTTTTTTTTTTAATTGTAAAAACACGTTTTCTTTAAATGAATAAACAGGAACAGGCTTAAAAACCCCTTGGTATTCAATGGCTGGGGAAAAAATTTAGAGAGGGGCAAATTTGATTCTAATGAAGGGGAATTTGTTTAAAATTTTCAGGAAAATTGGGTTCGGAAGCAGCGAACTTTGGGGTCTTTCGTGAACGAAGTTACTTTTGATTGATAAAATGGCGCGGACATGGCGTTACAGGGGGGAAAGAACTCTGGGGGAAGAAGGGCATAGCCTGCATAAAATTGGCAGAGAAGGCCAACCCGGGGGAGGGCGGGTTCGTGACGTCACCGCACTATATAAATGGGCGAAACGCTGAAGCCTACCGCTCTCACTGTACTGTTTTGGGAGGGCTGCCGTGGCTGCTTATGATAGCTTACAAAGAATATTTTTATACAGAGTTTTTTGGGGAGTGTCTCAGTTTGTCTCAGAGATGTTTTTTAAACGTTCTATTTCTGATTTTGTGGGGTATTGGATCTGAAGTCCGTGTGTGCCCAGTGCAGCTGCATATACTTTTTAATGCTATTTCACAGCACATTGATACCCAAAGGGTGATCTAAGCCTTTTTGTTGTATTCATTTAAAGAAAAGCGTTTTTCAATAAAAAAACCCCTTATTTTTGGTTCAATTCTTTTTCCAATTTTCTCCAGGGGGTTAAATTAAATGTTATTCTGCGCTGTGGGACTAAAAAGAAAAAATTTTTTTCACCCCCAAAAAATCTTTTTTTTGTTGAAAATTTTACGCGAAGGGTTTAATTTCAATTTTCCCCTTGTTGGGACGTAAAAAACAAGTCATTGTAACCGTACAAAACTCGTAGTTTTGGGTGTCAATTCTTTTTCGCAATTTACATCCAGGGGGGTTAAATTTAAAAGGTTCTGTGCTTGGTGATAAATAGAACGTTTATTTCACCGCCAAAAAAAAACATTTTTCCCGTAGCAAGTTCACAACGAAAGGTTTAATTAAAGTTTTCCTCTTGTTGTGGAGTGTAAAAAAATCATTGTAAACCTACAAACTCGTAGTTTTTGGTGCTCAAATTTTTTTGCGCAATTACATCCAGGGTTTTTCCAGTTGTATATAAAAGAAATTTTTTTTCACCGCACAGAAGAAATTCTGTAGGATAATTCATATCCGAAGGTTTTAAGGAGCCTGTTTGTGCTTTTTTATTTAGTAAAATAAACAGAGTTTTTTAAAGGCACATACAAGTCAATTTTTTTCCCGCCCAAATTTTTGGGGGCGCAATTTATATCCAATGGGTTAAAACCAAGCTTCTTATGGGTTCATTGGATTTTAAAACGGGTTTTGTATTTTTCAATACAGATATCTTCATCAAACAGTGTCTTTAAATTTTTTTAACAAAAAGTAGGGAAACAGAGAGGGGCGGGCCCCTTTCATTGGAGGGCGAGGCACAAAAATTCCTGGAGCAGGCCCAGGCGAAGCACAGCAAGGGTGTCCCCAGCGGGGGCACTCGGTGAGGCCAAACGCCGCGTAAAATTAGCGGGTGTGTTTTAGCCCCCCAAAAATGGTTCTTCTTTTGGTTGATGGGTCACCACTTCCCCCCCAGATACATTGCAACCCCTCAAGAGGGGTGGGAAACGTCAGACACAACCCTTATTTGGGCAGGGCCCGGGGGGGACAGATGGGGCCCTCCCCTTCCCTCAACCCCCCTTGTCCATCCGGTTCCCTCAGCCAGAGGTCTACTATGTGGTTGGGGGGCTAGCGCCCCTATATAGCGAGGATGAACAATTTGGGAGGGCAGCACAGCTACTTGGCGCGAAGAAAGGAGCCAATTTCCCTGCTTCTTTCAGTAGGGGCAAAGTATAGATGTTGAGAGTGGCAGGGAGGTCATGTTGTGGGGGTCGCTCTGATACCAAACCGGTGATGAAGACAGCGTGACGATGAAACACAAATAATATATGAGCCGACGAGTTGGGAGCCGGGGGGACCAAGGGGTTCTCATCGTAGGAGAAGAGGGCGTCAGCTTGCGGTCAGGCAGCGGCCAGCCCCAAAAAGGGTTGTGTGGTCGTGAGTCAGCGGTCCAGTGTGATTGGGACCAAGGGCCACGGGGTAAAAAAACCCCTTCGCAAGGGCAAGAAAGCGGGACAGGGGCTCAGGGAGGGAGCGCGGCAGTAGTCATCAGTGCGGACGTTGGCGGTAAAATAACTACTCGGGGGGCAGTTTCTTGCTAAGACACCGGGGAGCCGAAAAATTGGGGATATGTAGAACTGAGGCAGAAAGTGGGAACATGGCCAGGGAGCTAAAGTTGGGGACCAGGCCTGCGTCAACACAGCAGGTCACATCCGGTGGCCGGGAGAAACTGGTCAGATTGGGGTCCATCCTGCCGCCCAGCAACAGCAGAGCAGCGCCCCTGCACGCATGCCATTGCAGCCAGTCAAGGCTCCACCACCTCTGCAGAAGGGAGTTGTTTCTCTTTGACATCCAGATGCTCCTGCTCCTCGCTACTCATGGCGCCAGCAGTCGTTCAGGGAGGCGATTGCAAAGAGAGAACAATATGCGTCCAACCATCCTAAGGTGCAGAAGCTGACCGTGCTCCTGTTCAAGTTGTTGGTGCTGCAGTCCCTCCTTTCCAAATGGTGGACTCTGCACCGTTCAGAGAACTAATGGCTTGTGCCGAGCCGAGATGGAGAGTTCCAAGCCGTAATTTCTTTTCCAAAAAGGCAGTACCAGCACTTCATAAATATGTAGAACAGAAGGTGGGCCAGTCCTCGGTTTGTTCCAAGGTGCACGGCAGCGCAGACATCTCGAGCTGTAACTACGGTCAGGGCCAGTACATGTCATTTACGGCCCACTGGGTGAATGTGCTTCCTGCCCAGGCACACCAACAACTTGGACAGGAGACGCCGCTTTCTCCTCCACGTTGTCAAACTGCGGCTCTTGCGCCAATTTCTGCATCCTCCTCCACCACCACCACCATCTCAGCCTCCACAAGTACTGCTCCATCATACCACATGTGTAGGGCACAGCGGTGTCACGCAGTTCTACACCTGGCTTGCCTACGGCGAACGAAGTCACACAGGGAGGAACTGCTCCGCGTCATGCAGCAAGAAATCGATTGTGTGGCTTTCTCCGTGCCAACTGAAAATCGGAACCATGGTGACGGACAATGGGGAGTAACATGGTGTCCGGCGTGCACGAGGAGGGATGGTCCATGCGCCCTGCATGGCGCATGTGTTCAATCTGGTTGTGAAACGGTTCCTGAAGTCTTCCACCGATCTTCAGAAGATTCTGAAAATGACCAGGAAACTGTGCATGCACTTCATCCATTCCTACAAACCCCGGAACACCCTCCTCGAATTGAAAGCGGCAGAAGGGCCCTCCCCCAACACACTCTATTTTGCGATTTTTTCCACCCTTGGGTTCCAGCCTGCACGGGTTGGGAAACCGATTTAATGAACAGGGGAAAGGCCATTAACGATTTTTGATGATCCGGGCCCGGACAGGGGGTACTCCCCTGTGAAAAACTATGATGTCAGCCAGTGGGAGCTCATGCCCTGGACACCTCCGTTTTGTTGAGGCCCCCCCGAGGAGGCCACGATTAATTTTACAGTTGGGGCCCGGGGGTATGGGATGAATAACGTCCTTTTCCCCTGCTTAGCCTGGAACAATGCTGAAAAAAACTGTTCCCGGGGGGAGGGGCTGGGAAAACGGGCGACTACATCTCGCGGGCCCCATGAGTCCTGGGGAATGGGGGAAAGGGGGAGTGAAAGGGAAAATTGGGAAACAAAGGGATTGTCTGGTGAAATAGTGCAATTTTTACCCGGGGACAAGAAGGAGGGAGTGGGAGGATGGGGGGGTTTTGGGGATGAGGAAGACGAGGGAAAATGACCCACCAAAAACCGTGGGAGTATAACAGTGGAGATGGGGGCAGGGGGCCCCCCCGGGTCACTTGTGCCCGAGGGCCCCCAGCAAGCTGATTTGCCTGGGGTAGTGACAGGGCCCAATAGTCAGAAACCGGGGAGAGGGATACTTAGGCCTCCATCCTATTGGACCCCGCTACCGGTTTTAAAAAGGGGCCTTTTTTCCCACCAAATTTAGAGGGGAAGGGGCAAAAATTTAAATACTTTTAGGGGGAAATCCCCCCGTAGTTTGTTTGGCCGCTTTCCTATGGGGCGGCATTTTGGGCCCCCCTCCCGAAGGTCTGACCCGGGGGGGGGTTTTTCAGCGCTCACGTTTTCTAAAAGTTTCGGTGCTTTTGGGGAGGTGGGGGGGGGGGGTTTGGAACAGTACCACTCCATCAGCAGAAAACCTAAGTCTGGAGTCACTGATTAACAGCTTCCTTCCAACCCGCCTAGTGAGGAGGGCAGTCACCAGCAGCAGCAGAAAGCAGGACCCGGGAGCAGACCCTGAAACCAACAGGGGTTTGGCCTACTTGGACAGCACTCTGCAACCCCAGTTAGAAATCCGCTGACTACTGGGCACCAAACTGGATGTGTGGCCGCAACTTGCTGAGTTTGCAGTGGAGAAGCTGTCCTGCCCGGCCAGTTAGTTTGGCATCAGAGCGAGGTTTCAGTGCGGCGGGGGCCAGCGTTACCCCAAGGAGAACCCGCTTGTCCAGGGGAAAAATGTGGAACGACTGACCTTTGTCAAGATGAATCGGGCGTGAACGGCCAGGATTTCCACACACCAATGCCTTAGGCATCAACTACATCAGCCATGACGCCTCACCCAAACTGTGAGAAATGAATCTGGGTTCAAACTACCTGCCTCGCCACTTTCTGATGCCGCCACCCGCCTGATGCCCACATCTGCTGACAGTTTCTCCATCTGCCACAACCATCTTTACCGGGGACTGGATTGCCACCCACCTCCACACTTGTCATTGTGCCACTTTATGACCTCATGCTGCTGCTTTTTGTTGCTGGTGCCATGACATCCACACTGTGTCATTGTGCCACTCCTGACCTCATGCTGTTGCTCCTGCCGCCGTCACCTCCACTCTGTCATTGTGCCCCCTTTTTGGCCTCATGTTGGGTCTGCCGTCACCTAAATCCTTTCATTGTGCCACTTGTGGCCTACTCCTGTTTTTGCCACTCCAAATGTCATTGTGCCACTGTCTGACCTCATGCCGCTGCCGCCGACCTCCCCTCTCTTTCATTGTGCCATTCTGTTGGCCTACTACTGTTTTGGGCCACCTCTAAATGTCATTGTGCCACTGTCTGACCTCATGCTGCTGTTGGCTGCTGCCGTGACCTTTCAAACTGTGTCATTGTGCCACTCTTTGACCTACTCCTGTTTCTGCCACCTCCTAAATGTCATTGTGCCACTGTCTGACTTCATGCTGCTGTGGCTGCCGCCGTAACCTCCACACTCTGTCACTGATGTTGCCACCTGAGCCCTCAGCTTGTTTTTTTCCAGGGTGTCGCTGCCATTGACTTTATCAGGCTACATTCCCCCTTCAGTTTTTTTGGTCATTTTTGCCCTGTTAAGTGCCCGGGGAATTTTATGTGAAGCGTTTCTAAAGGGCGGCAGTCATGTGCGTGTCATGCAAAACAAAACATTGTATAAGACCAACCAAGCTCCCTCTGCATTTTTTAAGCAGGCACAAGTTCTACAGCCCCCTGCAGGCTCTTTTGCAGCCTGGAAAACAAGAAACTTAAAAACCGAAAGGGTAAACATAGGCATAGCTACCAAAAGTTGCGGGGGAATTTTCTTAGACCAGCTGTTTTGCACATTTTCATCTCGCACGGCGTCCCGGCCCTCAGTTCAGAACCCCACGAAACAAAAACCCAAACCCAAAAAAGGTAAAGGCCCCCACGAAAATTTGAGAAGGGCTTTCTTTTTTTCATAATTTCAATCCACAAAAGGAGGGTGCAGGGGGGGACCCAGAAACCAACGCTTTTTTGGGCCCTTAGTATAGCCCTTTTCACGGTCACATAGTTAGACAAAAATGTATTTAAAAAAGGGAAAGGGAAGAGGGGGGGTGTTACAACAACATAAACGCAGCTCAACAACAATTAGGAGAAAGTGTATCTAAAATATAACATTTATTTCAATAAGATTAAAAAATCTTAAAGCAAACAATGACCCAAAACATATAAAAAAAGTGCACATAAAACGGTGGAAATGGTTTTGAACAAAATCACTGTCCTTTTATTACAATCCCAATCTACCATAGGGCCCCCCCTACAAAATAGGGGACCCGCTCCCAAAAAAAAGCGACCCGTACAGGGAAACCTGCCCTACTTGAAACCCCCATTATACCCAAACGGGGATACATTTCAAAAAACCATTAAACATAATGTCCCAACATGTTCTACCCAATTTGGCGTCATCAGGGGGCTGAAAAAAGCCTAATGGAATAAACTCGGTTCTGTTAAACGAGGGCCCAAAAAACCAAGAATCTAGAGCTAGGGGTCCGATATCGCGGAGGGCTATGGTCGCCGACCAACATAAACGTCACCTCCTTATATATTACTACATGTTTTAAAAAAATAACAGATAACTACAGGGGTCCTACAAAAGACATATAAAACAAACGGCAGGGGTTCGGTTTTCGACTAGATACTAAACAGCCCGTGGGTCAAACTATAGAAACATATGCCTACAAAATTTAGGTGTGGGATTTTAATATAATATATATATATAATTTTAAAATTTATATGCCTACAATATACTTTTCCTTTTTTCCCTGTAGTATATTGTTATTTTTTATGTTTTTAACATGTATTTAAAATATAAGGAAAAGACGTTTTATGTTGTTTAACACCCCCCCCCCCTTCCCTTTACTTATTTTAAAAGAGCATTGTTGTCTAACATAGTGACCGTGAACAAAGCTATACTAAGCCAAAACGCTTTTGGGTTTCTTGTCCCCCGCACCCCAAATTTTGGGGATTGAAATTTTGAAAAAAGAAAACCCTTTCAATTTTTTGTGGTACTTTTTTCCTTTTTTTGGTTGGCTTTTTTGTGGCTTCTGAATGAGGGGGGACGCTGTGCGAGATAGTTGCAACACTGCTGGTCTAATGAAAGTTCCACCTGCAACTTTTGGTGAGCTACTGCCTATGTTTACCTTGCGGTTTTCAAGTTGCTTGTATGCTTTTACTCAGTTTGGGCAAGTTTAGCACGCCCTATAGAGATTCACTACACGCCAGTAGTACAAGTCTCCCAGCTGGACTATATATATATATATATGCAACTAAAAGTTGCAGGTGGAACTTTCATTAGACCAGCTGTGTTAATGGTTATATATATATATTATAAAATTATATATATATATATATATATATATATATATATATATATATATATATAATTGTTACCATCTACAAGAGGGTGCGGAGATACGGACCTTTTATAACATTTTATACCCTGTGGCTCCATTTTTCGGTCCCTGCATTTATCCATCATGAACAGCGAAATTAGCACAAGTGTTTGGCACAAATGACACAGTAACTAAAGACAAGGAGGAAATATCCTCACTGTTCATAAATCTAGAAAAAATGCAAACACAAGAACTAGAATTATGGTGGGACCGTAATTCGTTAAAGATTTACATGGACAAATGAATAATACCTCGGGGCTTACGCCTTAAAAAACTGCCATCTTTTATATACACAGAGGAATTTTTGGTTCATTGGAATCAAGCCCTAACAGACTGTTCAAGCCGATTAATTCAACTAAGTATTGACTTTGAAACAAAAAAATTAGAAGATGTGCAAAATAAAATAGAAGAGATTCAATCAAAGTTACAAGAATTTAAGGATAATGATAACTTTAAACAACACCAAGATAAAATTAAGAAAAACCTGGAGAAATGGGAATCCATAATTATGGAAACGAAAAAAACAAAATATCAAAGGGACTTGGATGATTACGAAAAAGACAAAGTTTATAACTGGAGATATGAGAGGAAACCTAGATCCATCTTGAGACACTCACAAAAATATAGAAGAAATAAAAAGGAAGTACGTTTCTCAGACATCGAGCATACATCTATAGGAACTTCAGATTCAGAATGCTCATCAGCAGAGGGGTTAACCAATAGAAGTAAAACCAGATGCAGAGTGCACAAGAGTTAAATAAAGGAAAAGGATCTAAGACAAAAACGACACAGAAGACGAGGAGGAAGAAAGAATCGTGGTAAAGAAACAGAAAGGAGCCACGAGGAAGAAAAACTCAATATATTTAATGATTCCCAGATAGAAGAAGGACAATCTAATAATGTTATAGTGCTTACTCCAACTATCCTCACTGATTGCCAACTCAAAGTCTTAAATAAAGGGCTTAACTTTTCACCGACGAATCATTTCTCATTGTTTCATACACTGATGGACTTAAATAAATTCGTCAGACTGCTAACGGTTAAAAGATACTTCAGGGATAAAAATACATCTAATGAAGAAAACCTAGAAAAGCCTGAAACAATAGAAGGCCCTGATATCAATGAGTTTGAAAACTTACTGTTTAATGAACAATTGTCTCTCCTTACTTTACAGGATCTACAGGAATCTGATATAGGTGTTAACAAGAATGTGCATGTCCGCCTCGACCGAAAGAGCCCCTACTTTTACCCATTGAAAGCTAGAGTGGAAGCAATGGACAGCTTCCAAACAACTATTGAAAGAGATTTGAAAACTCTCTGTAAACAACAAAAAAATAACAAAGTTAAATTTAACATGTTCAAAAAGGAATATAAAGCACTCAGCGAGTTGAAACAAAATAGAAATCTTATAATAAAAAAAGCGGACAAGGGGGGCTCTACGGTCGTGATGGACACTGCACTATATCAGAAATCAGTGATGCATATCCTGAGTGATGTCACAACTTATCGTAAACTAACAATAAATCCTATTAAAGAAATACAATTAAAATTATCTAAACTTTTACAGGAAGGCATTACACTGGGCGCTATTAGCACAAAGGATAAACTATTTAGAACAAAATAACCCAAAAACACCGGTTTTCTACGGTGTCCCAAAGACACATAAGAACACATTTCCACCACAATTGCGCCCTATAGTGTCCAGCTGTGGCAGTATAGGAGAAAATGTAAATAGATAGTTGGACAAACACCTCCAACCTCTGATCTCTGGACTTCCGGGTTACCTCAAAGCCAGTACTACAGTTCTTCAAAGTTTTCATGATTTTAAATGGCATCCTAATTTTCACTGGTTAAGTCTTGATGTAACCAGCCTCTATTCTAGCATACCACAACCTCTAGTTAGAGTAGCTGTTCAGTACCATTTACAGAAACAAAATATATATCAAGAGGGTCTTCAAATCTTTATACTGGAGTGCATTGATTTTCTATTATCCAGCAATTATTTTGAATTTGACCGTACCTACTATTTGCAGCTGCTTGGAGTACCAATGGGGGCCGCTGAATCGCCATCACTGGCCAACCTCTTTATGGCATAGTAGGAGCACCAAAATATATATAATGTTAGTAACCCATTCTCCCATTGTTTAGTCTGGTATGGGCGCTACACAGATGACCTCTTGCTCGTCTGGGGTCGTGATGTGGCGTCCATACCAGACTTTATTCTATACCTCAACAATAATAACATCAATTTACATTTCACTTTTACAGTAGAAACAACTAGCATTGCCTTCTTGGATGTACTGCTCACAGGAGATATGGAGAACAGGGTCACTACTACCTTATACAGGAAACCCACCAGTGGCAATACAATCTTTCGTGCCAATAGTTGTCATCCTAGCCATACCATTGACTCTATCCCTGTTGGGGAATATTATCGTGCACCTAGGGCTTGCATACAAGAGTCTGATTTTCCAAAAAAAAGGTTTAAAATAGTAACAGACTGAGATGAGGGTTACAGTAGGAAACAAATGTATCGAGCAAAGAAAAAAATCCTAGGGAGAACACAGGATGCTTTGCTAGCCCATAAAAACAGTACCTTCAAATGTGATTATGGCACAGTATGCTCCATTTTTTCTACCAAAGTTTAAACCCTTTAAAAAATATTCTACAGAAATATTATATCTTTAAAAGGACAATATTCTGGTGAATTATTAAAATGAAGGAAAAATCTAGTAGCAAAACTCAATAAAACCAAATACGAAATATCCCCTAGGCCTTCCTTTTTCCTCCACAAAAGATAATTTTTCTTTTCCCAAAAGGCTTTTTTTCCGTTTAAAAAAAAGAGCAACATATGCAAATACCAATAAAAAAAGATACATTTTAAAACTAATAAGATAAAACAAAATTCAATATAAGAAAATTCATCAATTGTGATACCCCCCATTTGGCTATGCATCTATTTGTATCTGTAAAAAATCTACATAGGCACAGTATCCGCAGATTCAAAACCCGCATATCTGAGCATTTATATAGCATTAAAAAGGGCCAAATGTCCCATTCTGGGGCAGCCAAACATTTTTTAGAAACACATGCAGGGTCAGTAGAAACTCTATGTTGCTGCAGTTTAGAAAAAGTAGAAAGCCCTAAAAACGGAGGTGACTGGCAACGCCTCGTGCGCTTGCGCGAGGCGTTCTGGATTTACGAGCTAGATACTAGAACACCCCGTGGGCTCAACTATAGAAACGATCTAGCCGACATATATTGAGATATAACTTTTCCTTTTTTCCTTGATCTGTATGTCTATTCTTATGGATGCCCTGTAGTGTATTTGTTATTTGTTTATGTTTTTAATATGTTTGTAATACATAAGGAAGTGACGTTTATGTTGTTGTAACACCCCCCCCTTCCTTCACTTCACTTATTTAAATGAGCATTGTTGTCTAACATATGTGACTGTGAACAAGGGCTATGCGTAAGCCCGAAACGCGTTGGTTTCTGGGTCCCCCCTGCACCCTCCATTTGGTGGATTGAAATTATGTAATAAAGAAAGCACCTTCTCAACTTTATCGCTGGGTCCATTTACCTTTTTCTGATCAGCCTGGAAATAGCTGTTTTTTTAACGTGATTCGTCCTGAAGTAATTCGGACCGAATTTATTTTTGTCGGGAAATTCGGCGAAGTGACCGGACCGAATTTTTGAGAAATTTGCCCATCTCTACTTGCCATTGAGCCAGGAATTTATCAGTGAAGATATCCTTTTTCTGCTGGAGAAACTCCCAGGTTTCCTGTTTTTGAGGTTTGGACAGGGTATCTCCTATGGTGATCCTCTCAATCTCTGAGTGGGTTTCTACTGGGGAGGTCAGAGCTACTACCAGGGATTCTCTTTCATTCCAGGGCTTAATCAAGTTTATGTTATACAGTTGGATCAGTTTTCTTCTCCCTGGCAAATGGATTTCATAATTTACCTTCCCGACCTTCTACACTACTTTATACAGACCTTGCCATTTAACCAGAGATTTACTCTCCACAGTAGGAACAAGCAGCAGTACCCAATCCCCAGGGTTAGACTGCCTCACCCTAGCTGCCCTATTGTACAATCGACTCTTGGGTCCTGTGCATGTGTTCACTCACAATGGGCATAACGCTGCTGATGCAATCTTGCATTTGGGCCATATATTCTATCACACTTTTGTAGGGGGTGACCTCACTCTCCCACGTTTCTTTGGTGAAATCCAGCAAACCCCTGGGTTGTCTCCCGTATATCAGTTTGAATGGGGAAAACCCAGTGAAGGACTGAGGGACCTCTCAGATGGAGAACTGGAGGTATGGCAGCAGACAGTCCCAGTCCCTCCCATCCTTTTCTACTACCTTCCTCAACTTTCCCTATAACGTTCTATTGAACCATTCTACTAAGCCGTCTGTTTGGGGATTATACACAGAAGTCCTAAGCTGTTTCATTTTAGGCAGCTTACACAAATTCCGCATTACCTTGGACATAAAAGTGTACCCTGGTCCATTAGTATTTCATTGGGTAGACCTATTCTAGAGAAAATGTGAAATAGCTCCCTGCAATACACTTTGAGGAGGTATTTCGTAGGGGAGGGTAACATAGGCAAGTATGACCAGAATATATTGATTGCCCTGGGCAGACTTAACCAACGGCCCTACCAAATCCATAGTTATTCTTTCTAATGACACCTTGATTACCAGTTGGTAATTAAATGGATCCTGAAATGGTACATAGGAGCAGTTAACTGACAAGTGGGGCAGGACTTACAAAAAATCAAGATTTCCCCCAAGTGACCCATAGATCATGACTGTGTGCCATATCAATCACCACTTTCCTATAGGTTACTGGTACCAATAGCTGTTCCACAATTTCATCACGTACCTTGTTCACACGATATAACAAATTATTACGTACAGCAAAATGTGATACCTTTTCTGGTTTAGCATTGTTACACTATCACACACTTTTTTAAGGTGAGGTCTCACAGCTGTGCAATTTCAAAGTTCTCTCGTGATACCCCTAGATCGGGAACACTTTGGTCATCCTCCTCTTCGACCAACACCGCAAGGGGAAAGTTATCACGGAATCCTTCTGAACATCCTCAGCTAGGGAAATAGGACTGAGAGGCTGGGGATGTAGGTCCTTTATAGAGACCATTGGGGATTTTGACCAGAGTTCCCAAAACAGCGGAAATTCCCGTCCTATTACCAGGGGATGTATTAGGTTTGTTACCACCCCCACCTCATGTATCAGCATCCCGCAGCCAGACTTTATTTTAACTTGGGCCAGTGGGTAGTGTTTAGTGAAAGCAAACAACCCTCACCCACTTTCAGGTGTCACTAGGACATGGGGCATAGATTCTCATAAGAGGGTGACCAGGCTACCAGAGTCTAACATGGAGAGGTGAAGGGCAGCTCCACAATTCATTGGCTCCTCTTTCTGGGAACATTGTGCTGCAATATTCCCCTGTTGTTGGCACCTCAAACAATATACCTCTGGTCTGTCACCAATTGGGACTTTGAAGGGTGAGGGTACCTTTCCTGGGCCCACCAACCTCTCTCCTCTGGGTGTATCACCTCGACTGGGTCTAGCACGCCTGTTCTGGTCAGCTGTGGACTGGACCTCTGGATGTGATCCCTGTAGTGCCCCACATACTGCTGTGGTCTGCTTCCAGGCCCCAGATAAGCCTCAGTAGTGGTAAAATACTCCACCAGTGTCACTAGCTGGTCTAGCATTTTGGGGTCTCCTTGGACAACCCAGCATTGAATATTCCGAGTAAGCCCCCTCATATAGCGGTCCATGACTATATGGTCAACGATGGCCGAAGAGTTTTGGGTTATAGCCACTTTTGCAGCAGATGTGGCAGGTCAAACAGCTGGGAGTCTGGCATTTCAAAACACCAGTCATGGACTCTGTAAGCCCACAGCACTTAGGTGACTCCCAAAGAACCATAATCTCAGCTTTAAAGAGGTCATAGTCCTTGGCTTGCACTGGGGTTAGTTCAAAGTAGGCTTTTTGCGGTCCACCAATCAAGTAAGGTGCCAGAACCTCAGTCCATAGAGCCACAGGAAGTTTTTCCCTTTTAGCGCGTCTCTCAAAATCCACAAGATACGCCTCTCTACTTCTGGGGTCATCTTTTGTAAGGTACTTTGCACCACCTTTTTCACATTTATTACCCCTGAGATGTTCTCCATCTTCTCAGCAGACACATTGTTCCTGAGGCCAGCAATTTGTTCCAGCAATCTGCACTAAGTGCTTGCATAGTTCCTCCATAGCAGGGGACTGGCTTGGCAACGATGTAGCAGCCTTTGCCCAGGAAATATGTGGGTGAATCATTCCAAACCAAAAAATGTATGCAGTCAGAACCCTTAGCAACTAACTGCCCATTGCATTCTCCACCATATGTAGGGCTTAGCAGGACAAATAGTAGACAAAAACAGGTTTTTATTATCCACAAAAAAAAGGAAAATTCAGCTTATAGGAAAAAGGGGGACATTAAAAGGGGGTCACAAAAATTTTGGGCCCCTCAATTCTTTAGACCAGTTCTATAGTTATGAACAGGCATCCCAAAAACTTTGGCGCGAAAAAATTTTGGTTAAGCGCAAAGATTTTTTTGGTGCCAAATTTTTGGGGCGTTCTGGGGGCGTGTCGCACAAATTTAATGAAGTAGAACATTAGTTTTTTGACGCAAAATTTGGGTGCAAAACAGTTAGAACAGCCAGCCCCATTTAAAAGTGATCTGCCGAGTTGTTGTATTGGCACTAACGGCGGTATGTATTTAACTGGAGAAAACGGGTTCATACATTCTGGCACATTTATACCCTTAAAGCAATTTAGAATGGTCTTTTCAGCCCCAGAATTCAAACCTAGGTGTTGTTGAGCCCCAGTTATTAGGCGTATAGGGGGTTTTCCCCCAGTTTGGTAAGTATGGGTAGTTAGGGCCTCTTTTTAATAGGCTGCAGCAGTTGGGGACCCCTTTAGGTATAAAAGGCAAAAGCCTCCTTTTGGTAGTATACAAGCGTTAGGCTTCCCTTTTAGGTATAACATACAGTTGGGGCCCCCCTTAGGTGTAAAAACAGGGGAAAAGGTTAAAAAAGGGGGAAAAACCCCCCTTTAGGTGTATACAGGCGGGGTTTAGGGCTTTCCCTTTTTAGGAAAAAATGGTTTTGGGCAGACAGTTTGGGGGTTCCTTTGGGTGTATCAGAAGTTAGGGCCTACTTTAGGTAGATACGGGCAGTTGGGGGACCCCCTTTTTGGCAGAAAAACGGGCAGTTAGGGCCTTCTTTAGGTAGTTGAAACTTTTTGGGGGCCTCCTTTGGGTAGCATACAGATGTTAGGGCTCCTTTAGTAGTGTCGGGAAAGTCGGGCCCCCTTTAGCTAGTGTGCGGTAGTTGGGGGCCCCTTTGTTTGTGGTATTTGGGGCACATTTAGCTAGTTTTGCGGTGTTGGGGCCCCCCTTTTAGCATTTTGTAGTATTTAGGACCCCCTTTATCTAGTTTTCAGGTAGCTTGGGCCCCCTTTAGTTTGTAGATAGTTAGGGCCCCCTTTATTTTTTAGGTAGTTAGGGCCCCCTTTAGCTAGTTTATATGTAGTTAGGGCCACCTTTACCTAATTTGCAGGTTTTTCCCCTCTTTATTTTTTGGGGTTTTGGGGTTTTTGGGTTTTTAGTTTAGGGCCTCTTTTATTTAGTTTGTGGGTAGTTAGGGCCCTTTAGTTTTAGTATTTGGGGGCCCCCCTTTAGTTTGTGATATTTTCCCCCCTTTAGGTTTATGGTAGTTGGGCCTCTTTAGCTAGTTTGGGTATTAGGGGCCCCCTTTTTAGTTTTGGGTAGTTGGGGCCCCCCTTAGTTTGGGTATTTGGGGCCCCCCTTTAATTTTTTTAGGTATTGGGCCCATTATTTTGAGGAGTTAGGCCCCCTTTATTTTGTAGATGTTGGCCCCCCCTTTAGCAGTTTGTAGGTATTGGGCCCCCTTTAGTTTGTAGGTAGGGGTTTTTTTTAAAGGGGGCCCCCTTTAGTTTGTAGGGGTCGGGGCCCCTTTTTTAGATACTTAGAAAAACAAAACGAAAAAACAACTCATTTTTCCCCTGCTTTGAACGCGCCCCAGCATAGGGGACGGTTCTAGTGAAGCCCGGCATAGCGGCGGATTTGTGAGTCTCAGTCCCTATGTCACCACTAGGGGCCCGGGCCCTGGTAGGTTTAAGGCCTATACCTAGGTACCATTATGACGCGGAGTTCGCTGGCACGTTTTGCTCGCTGCCCCCCGCACACCCCCGGGGAACCCAGGAATTAGTTCAACTCCTGAGCCCTCTCTTTTGAACTCTCGGGACACAGGACGTGAGCATTCAGAGACAGGATGTGGCGGCTGGGCCCCGGGGAGCAGTGGTGATGCCTCCGGGGCCCACTGGTGGGCCAGTCTGAGCCTGTAAATACAGATGCCATGTCAAGGGTTCAAGTGCCCAGTCCCTTGGCCTTGGTCAGAGGGGGGATAGGGAAATGACCATAAGTAAAGGGGGGGAAGGTATTTAATGAAGTTCCAGGGATGTAAAGGGGGGACGACCCCTGAAGTACTCCCAGCCATTCTGGGCACTAAATTTTGTAGCAAAGGAATTTTAATTATGTGCCACCAAAGTTGGGGCTGTTGAGGAAAAGAGCATTTTAGTTTTAATGGTGGTTCTAAATTTTCTTTGAGTAGATAGCTGCTGTACACGGTCTTAGGGGAAAGGGCTACCCCCACATTTGGGGTCTGTGTTTGCTAAACCCCGGGGGGGGCCTTTAAACCCTTCTGCTCTAAGACCCGGGGAAGAGAGTAACCTAGGTTTTTTGTTTGCTTGCCATTTTCCTCCACAGTGTGCTTCAGTGAGGAGCAGAGAGTGAGGAGCTCTGAAAAAGAGACTTGAGGCAGACTTGCTGTTCTGCACAGGGACTAGACCACCACTATACAGTTGTGTATGAACTTTGGGCCACATGTATGAAAACGTCTGTCTACAACTCACTTTGTTTCCTTATGAAACCAATAAAGACCCCCTTTCATTTCATATATGCTGTGGAAAAATGAGAGGGCCTCTGTTGGGTTGTTTGGGAAGAAAGTGAATTTTAGACCCAGTAATTTTCATCATGTGGCCCTTTATGTCTATTTAGCTGAAGATAAGTTATATGTTGTTGTTGGACATTAAAAGGCTATATATATTACGCATGTTTTAAGGGGCAAAAACAAGTCAATTAAAATAATCATTATGTGGCTTTTAGAACATTGTAAATTTTAGTTTCCCTCAAAATAACTCAACAACAGCCTTCAATTTTTAAAAACTGCCCAAAAAATGGTACTCCTAAGTGAAATAGGACAAATTGTGCTCAAAGTGGAGATTGTTGGTTAGCCACCATTATTTTACAGCACTCCCTTTAAGCGCTGGGGCTTGAAGTTCAGTCGAGCGTCATGAGATGCCTCTGGAATCTTCTACTTCTCCATGACAACATCACATAGCTGGTAGATGTTACAAATCTTGCGCTCTTCCACCTGCCATCTGAGGATGCCCCACAGATGCTCCATAGGGTTCAGGTCTAGAGAAGTCCCACACCTTTACCCTCATATTCTTTAGCAAGGCAGTGGTCATCTTGGAGATATGTTTGGAGTCATTATCCTGTGGGAATATTACCCTGAGACCAAGATTCCAAAGGGGGGATCATGCACTTGGTTTTGCAAACAAATACATCACAGTATCTAGAGATGGGCGAATTTCCTCAAAAATTCTATTCGCACAGAGCGACTTCGCACGACTTTTTCGACAAAATATACGTTTTCGGTCCGAATTACTTCGGACCCGAACTCGCGTTAAAAACAGCTCAGTTCCAGGCCGCACAGAGTCTGTAACGAGTGCTGTAGAACGAGTGCCCATGCTTAAAAATGCAGAGGAGCTTGGTTTTTGACTCCTTCATACAATGTTGTATTGCTAGTATGACCCGCATAATGACTGCCTTAGCCGTTTCTTGAATCACTTCACTCTAAAATTCCCTTGCACTTACGAGGGGCAAAACTGAGCGAAAAACGAAGCAGGAATGCCGGTTGATACAGTCATGCAGAACCAGCTGAACAAAAAGAACGTGGCACACATCCTATCATATGCGTCAAAGAACAACAGTAGTGGGTTTACCTGGATCACACCAACAAACGCAGCACAGTACCGGGGATGTCAATCAGCAGGATCACCCCTGCGAGGGCCCACGCCCCGTTCATCTACCGCCATAGTGTGTTGACCATACACTAGGTTTTATACACTTTCTCCCAGATGACATCTGACACCCAGCCAAGCACGTGGGGTTTTTCACACACAACCCCTATTGGCAATGGCCCGGAGCAGGTGAGGGGGCTTTCTGCCTGTCCACAACCCACCTCTGTCCCTTTAGCCTTCCCACAGCCAGAGAACACTATAGTGCTGTGGCCTCTGGCGGCCACTATTAACCTATAGGACCCACTATATTGAGGACAGTGGGCAGCAAAGAGGTGGGGAACATCCGCTGCATTCTTAGCAGAAGCGGGCCAAATAGTGATGAAGGAGATTTCAATGGGGGGTTTCATGTTAAGAGCGGTCAAGGCTTTGTAACAGCGACACCCGTTGAGGAAGACGCGGGGAAAGGCAAACACTAATCAATGTAGCCGATCGCACATGGGAGCCGGGAGAAGCAGGCGAGGCTGGGACAAGTTATTCTGGTGCCCTAGTTAAACAAGGCATAAAGTGCCCCCCAAATGGAAAATTCAGTCCACTCCATGCCTCCTTGTGCCCAAAGCCGTCTTAACAGAATTACGGGCCCCTGGGCATGGCACTGCAGTGGGCCCTGCCCACATACATGACATCATCACACTTGGCCATGCCTCGAGCTCCCCTTTCCCCCCAAGCACACCCATATTATCACACCACTTATATCTGGACACCGGCATCCTGCAGCCTATAAGACTATTTGGCAGGGCAGGGAGCCTTTGGCTCCCTTCTCCACCATAGTTTTTAACTGTTTGCATGTCCTAAAATCACATGAACAGTTAAATAAGCAAAGCTAGCCAAGGGATCCAGGGTATGTTTCTTGTATTTCTGGGACATACATACACCACTTGGGGCTCCTATACTTGTGGGGCCCCCGGGCAACTGCCTAGTGTGCCCAATGGAAAAGATGGCCCTGCTTGTGCCCCCTTTTCTCCCTGGGATGAAGTGGCGCCCTACGCGGTCGCCTACCCTCGACTACCCATTGTCCCGGCCCTGGAAGCATTCCGTTATCTCTACATTAAGTTTTAGGAGACGGGAGGAGAAGAAGGAGGCTTTGGACGACAGACAATCTGGGATCTTGGACAGTAGAGAGTTAATGTCTGGGCCGGAGATGTAAAGTTGGGTGTCATCAGCATACTGGTGGTTTTGAAAGCCATGTGATGCTATCAGCTGACCCAGACCAACAGTGTACAAGGGTTCATCATTATCATAGGGAGAAGAGAGCAGCAGCTTGCGTGTCAGGCAGTGGCGCAGCCCGTAAGTCGGTAGTGTGGCCGGGAGTCAGCAGGGTGGCAGCAGTGCGAGGTTGGGAGCCAAACGGCCACGATTTAGACCACCCACTTTGCAGGTCCCAGAAAGTAGCGGCACAGGGGCTCACCGGGTCAGCGGCAGTAACAGTCAGTCAGTGCAGCGCTTTGGTGGTAAAATCAGTTTTTTGACGAGACACCAGAGGAGGGTTGAACATAACTATATGTAGAATCTGTGGGCAGAAAGTAAAGCGTGACCAGGGACCTAACGTTGGCACCACGGCCCTGCATCAACATCATGCAGTGTCACCATACGTGTTTCAGATGTGGTGGTCCATCCTGTCCCAACAGCTGTAGCACCCAGTGGCACGCCTCCCATTTCAGGCAGTCAAGGCTTCACCATCTCTGCCGAAGACAACTCCCTGTCTATTACATCATCTACCGGTCCAGATACTCCTGCTCCTCGCACTCATGGTGCCAGCAGTCGTTCACCGAAGACGATTGACAAGATACATGGGATGCGTCTATCCATCCCTAAGTGATCAGAAGCTGACCGTGCTCCTGTCCAGAGTTGGTACTCTGTCAGTCCCTGTTCCTTTTTAAAGTGGTGGACTCTGCACCATTCAAAGACTGACCAGGAAACTTGGCATTCACTTCAGCCATTGTAGACGGACTACGGTTGATGGCTCCTCTGGACCACCACAAGCAGTGTGGCTGGCCACCCAGGGAGCGCGGTCTAAGTAGTCCCCGTTTTCACAGGATACACCCTGTTTAATTTTTAATCTAAGCCTGGACAGTGCAGCTTCATGCGTGACACCTGACGTTTGTTCAGGCCCTTTCATGCGTTATTTGGCAGTCGCCAGTATTATGAGATGAATAACGTAATTCCACTGCTTCATGCTGTCACGGACAGCGGTAGTGGATCCTCTGGACCACCGCAAGCGATGCCAATAGCCACGCCAGAGAGCGGGATTAGTAGGTCCCGGTTCACCAACCAGAGCCCGCACGCAAAGCAGGATTGGACTTGCTCGGCGTGAGTCCCTACCAGGTCGCTAACCCTGGTCGCGACTGCTTGCAGTGTGGCAGCCGAGGCGCAGCGAGGGAACCCGAATCGTAAGATGAAACACGTAGTCAAAGGTCATGCAAACAGGTCAGGGCATGCAGAGGAATCAAGTCAGGTAACGTGCCAACAGATCAGGTACACGCGGCAGACATATGAAGAACTTGATGTCAACAGGTGGAAAAATGATGAACAGGAATAATAATATTAACAGGGGGAAATATATTGAACAGGGGAAAAAGTTGATGAACAGGAATAAATATAATTTAACAGGGGGAAATTAGTGAACTCATTGGGAAATTGCGTATGAATCAGGTTCCAAGGGAGGTCCTCCCCTTTTTCCACCGTTTAACAGGGGAGTGCCTCCCAATTTTTCCAACCGTCTAAACATGGGAGGAGCCTCCCCTTTTTTCTCTCTCACCGTAACAGGGTAGGGCCTCCCCCTTTATTCCACCGTTAACAGGGGAGGGGCCTCCCCTATTATTTCTTTTCACAATATCCACTCATTAACAGCGAGAGGCCTCCCCTTTAATTCACCATAAACAGGGGAGGCCTCCCCTTTTTCATAACAAAGCCATTTTGCAGCTTTGTCTTTTTTGATGCTTCTTTTTAGTTCTGCGCCCAATTCCAGTTTTGCACTGAATTCAACAACAACTGTGCACAGAATGCGAAAATAAGCACCTAAAACATTCCTGTAGTTATGGTTCTCCTTCGAGTTCAAGTCAATAACGCCTGCATTTGAACAAACTGCGGAGTAATGCAAGAAACTCGGATTCAAACCACGAAGTTTATAACTTCAAGAGTGCGTTTTTGATTGTCACTGGCTTTCCCCTCAATGGTACTGGTATGCCAGAGGCATACCGCCGACCAAAAAACTTCCCAATTATGCCACTCATCCACCATTCACAATACTGCAAACAACAGCTCAGGGTGTGTCTGCCCCCACCTCTTCAATTGCCAAGTAGATGCGTGACTGCTGTCTCAAAATTGATCGTATTCCTCCGCTGTATAGTGGTGCTGAGCCCAGACCACATAAGTAGATCTCTGGCTGAGGGAACACCGGATGGGACATGGCGGGTTGATACAAGGTTAGGGCTGCTGACCCCGCGACACCGGGCCATGCCATACCTGAGGGTTTGTGTCTGACATCCCAACCTACTTTTGGCTGGGGTTGTCATATGATCATCTGGGAGGAAGTGGATGACCTAGTCAACCAATCAAGACACCATAGGTTGCTGAAAACAACACGCAATCAACGGCCGACTAAGATGACAGCGCAGTTGTGCCAAGGTCGACCCACCGAGTGACCCCTGCTGCGAACGACCCCCGTTTGCTGTGCCTGTGACCTTCTGCCTGCTCATGAATGTGTTTGAGCTAACGCCACTCGCAATGTGAAGAGCCTGCACCTCCTCTGTCGTGACATACTGTTTTGTTCTATAAAATGTACAGACTCTGTTTAATGAGATATCTGTAATATGATAAATACACACTCCTGTATAATTTGCACTCCAAAAGAACCCACTAACAAGCTTGGGAAACCTTGATATAAATTGCGCTCCACAAATGGCAGGAAAAATTTACCTGTAGGTGCCCGTTTAAAAACAGCTGTGTATTTTATTGAAAATAAAAGCACAAACAAGCTCATTAACCTTCGGTATATTGAATATGCTACAGCCAAAATTTCTTCTTTGGCGTTTGAAAAACAAACGTTGCTTTTACTCGACGTACAACTGCAGAAAATACTAGTTAACCCTTGGATGTAACTTGCGCAAAAGAAATGTGCTGCAACAATTACCCAGCTTTTGTAGCGTGTTAAAACGGGCATGTATTTATTACGGACACACAGACAACAGAAAACTCGTATTTAACCTTCGGATATAATTATGCTTACAGCCCAAAATACTTCTTGGCATTGAAAAACACCGTTCTTTTATGTGAGACCACAACACAGAACAATGCTTAATTAACCCCTGTGATCTAAATTAGCGCAAAAGAATATGAGCAACCCAAAAAAAAAAAGAAACATTGTTATTTGGATTGCAAAATATGCTGGTTTTTTTTACTGAATACACAGAACACAGGCTTTAGATAATCCTTGAATATTACAATGTGCTCAATAACAGAAGCAGATGGCAATTAAAACTAGTATGCAGCTGAATTAGACGCACACTGGACTTCATTTTGCAATACCCCATAAAATCAGAATTAGAACGTAAGAGAAGCAGTCTCTGAAACAAGCTGTTACACCCCCCCAAAAATCACTCTATAAAATTTAGTTCTTTAGTATGAGATATCATGAGCAGCAGCAGCAGCAGCTTCCCTACACAGCACAGTGAAAGCGGGTGTGAACTGCCCCATCGCGCCGATTTAAATAAAATGCGGTGATGTCACAGAACCCCCGCCGGTCTTTGATTGGTTTCATCTCTGCACATGTCCTTTTAGGCTAGCCTTTCTTCCTCCCAGACTTCTTTGCCCCATGTAGCGCCATGTGCTCGCAGCCATTTCATCAATTAAAAACACGCTTCGTTCCCGCGAATCACCCCAAACTTCGACTTCGTTCAGAATCGAAGTTTTCCTGAAATTCTAAATGAATTCCACTTCGTTAGAATCAATTCGCCCATCTCTAACTATGACATCGAGGGTTCACTTCTGCTGGTATCCTGGCTCCTCCCAGTACCCCTCATGCATCAAGTACTGGGACAGTAGTCATATGGGGTGTCAGTCTTAGGGTGAAAAAAACAATGCTTGCTGACACCAAGTCTAAGTGCTAGTAGTGTTTGTCAGGTACTTCCATTACTAACACTGGAATAAAATGATTAAATAACAAAAGAACACATTTACAAAAAAAACATTTTATTTAAGTAAATACTCCCAAACATTAGCCCTCCTTGATCATTAAAAAAATTGATCCACCACTGGTCCAACGTAGTAAAAATAGAAATGTTGCAAATAACATGACAGTACTAAACTCCATTCCTTGCACTGCCTGAAGATTATACCTGTAGCTGATTTTCTAAGGCTGCCGGGTACAGAGTTCAAGCTGTGCAATATAATTCGATGGGGTACAGGCCACAGCTTCTGCTGTCTTCTGTACCCACTCTCCCACCACTCCCTCACCTTTGTGTTATGCATTCTTTGTGTTAGTGTCATCCCCATAATACAGCTGCCACATATCACCACATAACCCCCTCCCAACACCTCCATCTATCACCCTATTGAAGGTTTGTACAGAGGTGCCTCGAGAGGGGGAGGGGAGGGGGGCTGCCTACTTTATAGGGTTGCAGGGTGTTTATCTACCTACTAGTGACACAAATAGAACCCATATTTCCTTAGGGAAATACTGGAAAAGTGAGGAGTCTACCATATTTGTGTGGTAAATTCTGTAGGAATGAATTTTGGCTGGGAAAAGATGTCATGATCATCTGGGCCAGGTGAAGAAAGAAAATGGAAAGTGAACTACTCCCATCAGAGAAAACATCATCTGTGAGTCCCTAGATGTAACTGCACTGTAATCAGTCAAAAACCCGCAGAGCCTACATACAATTTCTATCTACCACCATATGGGCACTTTATGGTGGGAATAGTGGTCTTAGTGTAATGGTTTATATTCAGTAACAGTACAAATGTTTTATTCAGTCTCTTTATGGAAGTGATATGTGGTCATGATGTTGCAGAATAATTTGGTCCTTGTATATTGTAGTTATTAAGATTATTGATCTAGGTATATTTATTTGGTTAGCAACAATATAGTTGGTATTAGTCACCATACGGTAGTATGTGGCGGTACTTTTTGTTTTTTGTATGTTGTTGGCATTGGTGATATTGGTCTTGTTATACTGGTTTGGTCAGTAACATTATGGTGGTATTAGTCACTCTATAGTATTGAGATGTTGTGATAATGTGGCAGTATTTTTTGGCCCTTGTATACTTACTGACATGCAGAACATATAGCCTGGCCCCGTTTCAAATGATGTTTTTACTATAGGACAATCCCTTTAAGTGGAAATAATTTTCTTCGGCAAACTACATAGCAGATACCCAAGTAGGGATCTTATTGTTGAAATTAGTGGTCTACAACCATTGCCTGTGGCTAACGGAGCATAGGCTGAGGTTTTTCATCGAGGTTCACAAGTCTTTAGCTGCTCCGCTGGTACAAGTACAGATGGCACTTCAGCAGCACCCGCTGCAAGGCAGTTTGGACCTCATTGCGGGGGACTCCCAGGTTGCTACAACTGATGTGACCACTTACGGTGATGTTTGGGGTGCGTCGGGGTACAAAAAAGGAAAAAGGCCCAAATCTAGTTTGGTATACAGGAAAGATAGGTAAAAGGCCGGGGGCCCAAAAGTAATCAATAGTGTTTTTAGCGATTTTTTTTTTTTTTTGGGGCAAAATTGAAATCGGGCACAGTTTTTATGTTGACGAAATTTTTTGATCATCGAAATTTTAGGTTAAAATCTGGCAAACTATTAAGACGCGCCATTTTCGGTGTTCCCGTATTTTGGGGGCCAGAAATCAGTTAAAGAAAGGCAGGGTTTTAGATGTGTGGCACGTCAGACGGGGTTTTGTATTTTCTTGGCTGGAAAAATCACTTTACCCCGTTATACATGGAAAACGTTTCCTGTTCAGCCTCAGTGTCTCCCAACCTCAGAGTAAGGGCGTTTTGGGGGCTTTGTATGGTCCAACAGCCACGAAATTATTCATTTTTTCCAGAGAAACCTTACTATTATGTGATCCCTTTCAAATTTTGTTAGATTAGAGATTGGAAAAATTTTTTTTTAGTTAGGTAGAGAATTTTAAAAAAGGGGATCTACCGCTGTAAGTACGGGGGGGAGAGGGGGGGAGGGCCGGGGGAAAAACAGACAAGCTTTATAAAGAATATTGGTAAAGTTTACCAAAAATTATTTTAGACATTGCACGCAATAGCTTTTTTTATTTTTTCCATTGAATATTTCCTGGAAAATTGGGCAGCCTAAATTAAAGGGAAAAAACATCTTTTCTAGTAATGCAGGATTTTTTTTTTGGGTTTGAAAAAACTCCAAACTTTTATTATCATTTATACTTTTCAGATAGGTTTTTCTTTTTCAATTTTCCCCAATTCCACCTTGGTTGTTTACCCAAACCTTGCATTTAATTTTTTTCCAGAAATTTTTTATATCACCACGGGTTTAATTGAAAGGTCCCCAAAAATTTATCTTGTATTATACAATTTATATGTAAAAGATACGTTTTTTTTCACTTTGGCGCAAAACAGCTTTGTTCATTGGGGCCCAACCCTGCACTTAAATCTAAAACCAGAAATTTTTTATAGTCACCACAGGTGAATTAAAAGGGTGCAAAAAAAACTTGTATTTAGGGAAAAAACATAACGGATAGGGTGTTTTTTCACTTTGCCGCGGGGCCAGCTTTGTTGATAGATCTACTTTGTTTTTAAAAAATTTGAATCCAGAAATTTTTTTGTATTCACCAAAAGGTAAATTGATGGTGCCAAAAAAAAACCCCTTTCATTATCCGATAAAATTTCAGATACTGTTTTTCACTTTGGGGGCGGGCCAGTTTTGGGTTTGATAACAACTTTCAGTTAAATTTGAAAAACAGAAAATTTTGTGTCACCAAGGGAATTGATGGGGTCCAAAAACCCCTTTTTTATTATCCGAAAAACATTTCAGATACGTGTTTTTTACTTTGGCGCGGGCCCCCTTTGTTGGTAAATTTTCTTTGCAGTTAAATTTGAATCCCAGCAATTTTATAGTCACCACAGGTGAATTGATAGGTGCCAAAAATCCCCCTTTTGTTTTTTCCGAAACATTTCAGATACGGGGTTTTTTTCATTTGGCGCAGGCCAGCTTTTTTTGATAGATCTACTTTGCAATTTAAAATTTTTTACTGCACCCAATTTTTTATAGCCCACCTGAGGTAAATTTGATAGGTGCCAAAAATACCTTGAAATTATCCGAATACTTTTCAGATACGTTTTTTTTTTAAACTTTGGCGGCGGGCCAGCTTTGTTGTTAAAACCTACTTTGCAGTTATATTTGAACCCAGCAATTTTTTTTTTGATTTGGGGGATTTGAGAAGCTGTGTTTTGGCGTCTTTTAAAAAAGGGAGACTTTCCAAAAATCTTCCATACCTCAAAAAAATTTTTTATATTTCTAAAAACATGGAGCGAATTCAGGTGGTAAGCGACCCAAAGGGGGGGTTTTGGACATGGGGGTTAAAAGGGTCGGGGAAAAGGTGCTCCTTCCAGTGCGGGCGAAAAACGCGCATGCCACCCGGATCATCAGTTGCAGGACCCGTCAGGCCGGTCATCGCTGGGCCCGGGCCCCTGTAAATTTCTCAGAAAACGAACAGCGTCGCCAATCTGTCCTTCATGGTTAATGCAACCCAAATCCACAGTCTTCCCCTCCTCTTCCCCCCATTCCCCGGCCAAAATGTGGGCACCCAGCTCCCCGGGCTTTCCGCCCCAAACTTGAAAGCACCCCAAATGAAAAACCCTCATGTCCCCCACTGTGGGATAACCCTTTTTTTTCGGGAAGACCCTTTTGATGAAAAAATGGGGTTTGGGGGGTCAAAGGGCATGTTTAAAAAAATAAAGAGGCCAAAGGGGGATGTTTTTCGTTTTTTGCTTGACGCCAAAGTTACGGGGGGGGGGATCCCCATCAGAGGAAAGAAGGAAGCCGGAAATTTTGGAAAAAATCCCGGGGGGGTCCCCCAACCCCTTTTGCAGCCCTCTTGCTTTTTAGCCCGCAGCTCCTGGATCGAATGCCCAGGACGCCCAAAGGGTCACCTGTGTTGATGATGTGTTTAAGACGACATTGGGGATCCAAGGGGTTTCTTTTAAACGAATTTGCTTGCGAGCGTTTCTTTAAATGGACGAGGAGGAAACGGGGGGTTTAGTGTAAAGTAGGGTTCCGCCTCAAAAAGGGAGGGGGCGGTCCCCAAAAGCCCCGCTAATATGATTCCCCCCAGGCCACGGTCAGCGCAAACCCCGCTCCTCGCTTTTTCCCCGTAAAAAAGGTCCAGAAACCCCCTAAAGCCTGGGCCTTTTTTGACCAACCCTCTGTTTCACCCACGATGTCATATGCCGCCCAAACCCGGGTAAACGCATAAGAAAGGGAAAAAAAACCCTTAGGGGGTTTAAACCCCACCACCAACTGTCTAGTCACATGCAGCAAAATTTGAAAGGAGTTGAAATGGAGGCAAATTTTGGCCAAAAAAATGCCGATAAACCCCGGGCCCCAAAAAACCACGGGCCACAGCCTCTGTCCCCCGCCCCCCTCCTCCTCCGCCCCCCAAACCAAAGCTTTTCCTCAGTTTCCCCATTTTTCCTCAGATCATGATAAAGGGATCACCCCCGGGGCTTCAGCCTCCCCCCGGTGGGCTCCGAGTACCCCCAAAGCACCACCAGAGACCCTTTCCTACCCCTTCTCCTTCCCCCAAATTTTTGACACCTGCACGGGGTACACCCGGCCAGTCTAGCAGCTAGCCTTCTGTTTTCCCAGGTTTGGGGCAGAAGAAACACTTTAAAACCCAAAACCCAAACCCAAAACCCAAAAGCCTAAATGTGGGCATTGCCGGTTTTTGGGCCTTTTAAAATTTTTGGGAACTTTCCCGTCTGGTGGACACAGAGGGGTTTCCCCCCACTCATGGCCCTTGCCTGCCCCCAATACCAGATGCCGAGCAGGAATTTTTTTTTCCCCAGAAAACTTTTCCCTCCCCCTGGCCACCACGTGCATTTTAAAAATTTTCAAGCGCGTTTTTTGCATCTGTGTCCGGAAAAGTCCATTGACCCCCAACGGGGGACTAGAAAAGACGTCCAAGGCCGCTTAAATCTCTGTGACGGGCTCAGGGGTGACCCTGGGTGGTTGCCCTTTTTGGGGGTTCGGTGGCCTCGGGGCTCGGCGCTTTGCTCTTCAAAACCCCCAGGGAGGGGTGCGGGGGTTTCCCCCCCCCCAAGGTCCTTTTGGTGGCATCACGTCCCCAAAAAGGAAACCCAAACCCGGGTTGTTAAAATTTTAAATCCGTCTTGGAGACCGTCCCACACACAAGTCAGGAGCTGGGGACAGCTCTCCCGCAACGAAAAACCCAAGCGCTGGCGGGGGTCCCCAAAACCCCTTGTGCCAGGCAAGGGGTTTGTCCCAAAAAGGGCGAAAATCTGCGGGCCCGCCCTTTAAGTCGGTAGGCGGGAGCACACCCCTTGCCGGGAAAACATGTCATAAAACCTTGTCCAAAAATTTTCTAAAGAGTTTCCCGGGGTTCTGGACGGGCCTGCTGGGGAAAGGCTCGAGAAAAATTTCGAATTCCCCCGAATTCCCGAAAACCCTGCTTTGCCCGCCTGGCTGGTTTGCAGCACCCCCCCAGTTTTTTTCTCCCCTTCCCCGTAAACCCGGGTTCAGGGGTTGACGTGGCCCACGCGGGAAAATTTCCACCCCCCAACAGGGTTCCAGCGATTGGGGCCGCAGCGAAAAGGGCCGGGTTAAAGCATTACAAGATGACACATGGCCTGACAAGCAGGGGGTGCGGACCCCCGGGGTGTTGACCCACCGAAAGTGGAGGGCGGGTTAAAAAGATGCTCTGCCATCCTTGCCAGTTTTGAAGAAGCCCCCAAAAAAGGCCCCAGTGGGGGAAACAAGGCCCTTGGGTCAGCATGAGCATTGTGGTGATCTTAGTTCTGGAACGATAAATTTGGACACTCTAAAAACAACGGGGTCCCCCCCAGCGCGGAGGAGGAGACGGACACAGTTGGCGGCACGGGGGCCGTTCTCTCCGTCAAATCCCAAGGCCTGAAAAGTTTTTACAATTTTTATTTGGGGCTTTATTAGGAAATGGTTCGGGTCCAGGGGCTAGTGCCAAGATGGCGAAAACAGCTTCAGGGTGCATCATCTCAACAAGTCGGGGCCCGTTTTGAAGCTGTTTCCGGAGGGAGCGGGGAGGAGGGGGCATTCCCAGACCAAACCGGGCGGGTTTAAAGGGGGGGGGGGGGGGGGGGGGGGGGACGGGGGGCGTCCCTGCCTTGGGAAAGAGGTTGGCGGGGAATTTGGAAAAGGGGGAGGAAAGGGAAAATTGAGGAAGATCAGTTTGTAGGGGGCCCCTCGACCCCAAAGGCTTGGGAAAAACAAGGCTCCATATCCACATGATGCTTGGATGCTCCATTTCCTCCAACATGATCCTCGCATTAAAAGGGCCCTCAAAATGAACAAAAGTTTTCTATGGGTGGGCCCCCCCTCCTGGGTCCCCGGGACAAAAAAAAACTTAGCCTTTCCTTTTCCCCCCACCCAAAAAGGGGAGTAAAAAGCAGGCATGGGACCTTGTGATTGAACAACTGGAGAAATTTTTTGTCCCGGGTTCACGTTCCCCAAATGTCAAGGTGGAACCAAAACGGGGACCGGGGACGCAAAAAGGGGGTGCCAAGTAGCCGTAGCGGGGAGCAGCAGGCAAGGGGGGGCCCGAAAACCCCAATGGGGGACCCCCTGGCAATCTTTTTTTTTTTTTTTACCACCTCCCAACGCATTCAATGCAAGGCACACATCCAACACACAGAGACCAGCTTAAGATCATGGTGCACCCACTATTCCCCCCCGCGTCTCAAAACCCGTTTTTTTTTGTTGTTTGGGGTTTCCCGGGCCCAATAGATTCTGGGGAAAACCAAAAAAGGAGAATGGCCCGAGCTTCTCGCCCCTCATGAAGGGGGTTGTCTGCCCCACAGTCAGCGTCATATCTGGGGCGGGAAACCCTTTGCCATGGGGGAAATCATTAAAAGACAAACCGCATCCGGGGGTTTCCACAGGGTAATGGGATCGTTTTTACTTTCTGCAAGATGAATCAGGGCATGGAACTCTGATGATGTTGTGGCCCCAATTTCCGAGGGGCAAACCCCTTTGTTGCCGGTCTACTTCACATTCCCTTTAAACAGAAATGGTCCTCTTTGGGAAAAAAATTTTTTTAAAAAAAGAACAATTTTTTTACTCCCAATTTTTATTCTCTTTTTTCCCCAAAAGTTCATTTTGGGTGGGGTTTTTCTGTGAGGAGACTGTAAAGGACGCCCAAGGGTTTCATTGGGAAAAAACCGTTTTTTCCATTTTTTCCACTTTATCTTTTTGAAAATTTTCGCCCGGTTTAATTTTTTTTTGAGAGGGCATGTTTTTCTGTGAGTTTTCAGTTTTAAAAAATGGTTTCCCTTTTGGGAAAAAGAAAAGTGGCTTTTTAAATGGCCATTTCCCTCAACCAAAAATTTTTAATTTTTTGTGGCTGAAAGTCATTTTTTATTTAATTTTTTTTTGGGGGCATGTAGTGTGAGATACAGCAATTTAATTTAAAGGGCCTTTGGAACAAAAAATGTGGCTTTTAAAAATGGCATTTTTTCCCCCCACAATTTTTAAAAAGTGGCTTAAAAGGGGGCATATTTATAATTTTTTTTGGGTCATTTTAGCCCCTTTAGATAACCCCCATAATTTATGGTCCCTTTTGGGAAAAGAAATTTGGCTTCTAAAGTGGATTTTTCCCTCACAATTTTTAAAAGGGGGCTGAGAAGTTTATTTTTTTAATTTTTTTGGGGGCAAGGGAGCTTTGAAATGCAGCAAACTAAGGTCCTTATTAAATAAAAAAATTTTTGTTTAAAAGACATTTTTTTTCTTCTAAAACTGTCCAAAAAATTTGGTCAAAAGGGGCAAGCTTTGAATTTTTGGGGGGATTTTGCTTTAAAAAGGCAGTAAAATACAGGTCCTTTTAAAAAAAAAAATGTTTTTCCCTTTTAACAGAAAATTTGTTCTTCACAATTGCCCAAAAGGTGGGGTTAAAGGGTCAGGCTTTGAATTTTTGGGGGCTTTTTTGGTTTTTGAAATCCCGCTATACTACAGGTTATTAAAAAAAAAAATGTTTTTTTCAAAGGGGAAAATTTTTTTTCTTCCCCAATTGTCAAGGGGGCCCTAAAGGGTGATGGTTTTTGTCAAAAAACAAGAATAGGTGGCACTGTTAATGGACACATATTGAAAAAATGACTTTTTTTTGGAAAGATTTTTTAAACATAGCTTTTAAATTTCCCTGTATTGAGCAAACCATTTAATAAATTAAAAAAAAAGAAAAAAAAAGACATGGGGGGATTTCCCCTATTTTAAAATTTTGGGGTTTTTTCTAAAATTTTAAAATACAAAAAAAAACCTGCATGTAAAAAATTAGCGGGTAAAAAAAATTCCTCTGAATTGTACGGGGAGGGGACGGGAAAAACCTTGCCGATTTTGGTTTTCAGGGGACATGGAGTATGGAGCACGGCCCAGAGAACAAAGTAAGGGGAAAATTTTTCCTCCAGCACGTTGAGTAAAATAAAAAAAAGAATCCCAAGGGAAAAAGGGCCCTGGGGGGGAACGGAGGGGTTGACCACCAGTTTTTCCCAAATTTGAAGCTCAATTGGTCCGCACTCTTACGGAGGGGAAAAGCGTTTCCCCCAGGCCCAGGGACATTTATTTTCGGGGGGAAAAACCTAAAATGGGGGTTTGGGAAAGACTCCTTTTTTCCCCGGCATTATTAATCTGTGGGTTTGAAATTTTTTAAGGGTTTTTTTTCTGGGGGTTAAGGAAGATATAGTTAATGTTCTTTTCAACTAAAAGGGTTTGGTTCAAAGACCCTTTTTTCACGGACATTTTTTAATTTTGGGGGTCAGACGGTTTTTAAGGGGTCATTCTGGGGGGTACAGGGCCCGGGTTTATATTAAATGTCCATTTTTAAATTTAAAATGGGGGGTTAAAAGGGACTCCTTTTCCCGGAAACTTTTTAATCTGGGGTCAGACTTTTTTGGGGGCTCTGTGGGGCCCAGGAACGGTTTTGTTAATGCCCATTTAAATTTAAAAAATGGTGGTTGAAAGACCCCTTTTTTCGGCCTTTTTTAATCTGGGGTAATTTTTTAGGTTTGGGGCCATGCTTGGGGCCCGGACGGGGATAGTCAAGGGTCCAGTAAAATTTTAAAGGGGGGTTCAAAAAACCCCTTTTTCCCGGGCACCCTATTGAATCTGGGGGTCAGGGCAGGTTTGGGGTCATGCTGTGGCCCGGGAAATGTATAGTAAAATGTCCAGTTAACTAAAAGGGTTGGTTAAAAGGGACTCCTTTTTCCCCGGCATTTTTTAAAATCGGGGGGTTTCATGCGGGTTTGGGGGTCATGCGGGTTTCCCCAGGCAGGGATATTCAATGCCCATTTCAAGAAAGATGATGTTTTAAATCATACTGCCTTTTTGGCATTTTTTAAATTTTGGGGTTTTTTGCGGGTTTTAAAAGGGTTAGGTTGTGGTTTAAAAGCGGGGTTTGGAATGGTGTGTGTTTTTTTTTCTTTGGTTTTATAAACCAAAGTGGGGTTCCCTAAGATGTAGCAAATTTTCCCATTTGATTGTTGTGGATTTTAAATTTCCAGCTTCTCCACCCCTGTTTGGGTGTAAAAATTAAAGGTGTTGTTGCTTTTTTCCCTTTGGGATTTAATGGTCATCGCAATTAATCGACCATCATATCGACTTTCTTGCCCGGTTGATGGGTTTTGACACCCCGTCCCGAATCGATGGTAAAACCAAAATCGCTCAACACTAAAAATTCAAGTCCAAAAACCAGGGGGGGGGAAAAAAATTAGGGAAGCAAATAAAATTTATTTTTGTAAATGTTGGGAACAAAATGGGGGATGTGAGGGGGTAAAAAAAGGTTATAAAGGCCCAGTGCCCAAAAATTTCCCCAGTCGGGTTTGTTTGCTGGGCCTTTAAATCTAAAGGTCGGGTGCGCGCCCAAAGGGAAAACGAGTACTGCGTGATGGTAAATTTAACAGCGGGGGGGGGAAAGGGGGAGAGGGGCGGGAGAACAAAAGTTTTGGGGCCAGTCGGGGGGAAGGCAGATTGAAATATCCACGGCCCAGAGTATCATGAAAATAAGGGAGGGGGGAAATTTTTTAATAATGACGATTTTTTTTTTTGGGAATTCTTTTTTCAGTTTTGTGATTTTTGGGTTACGGTGTTAAACAGATTATGGGGAGATGTACAGTGATGCAGTTTTGTGGGTGATCATGATTGTTCATTGGAATTAAATTTAAATAGTGTTGAATGGGCAATAAGTGGATGAGAAACCAGTGCATTGACTGGCATATGGTAGAGACCTCAGTGTAGTGGTTGGACAGAAATATAAACTTCTTTAAGGCTGTTAGAAAGGGAACATTTTAAAAAGGGTAAAACTGATAAGTGATGAGATATTGTCATGATCATGCCCGACAGACCCACAGCTTTGTGCTCTGGTCGCCGGCCATGGCCGTCGCGACAAAAAACATGGTTTTTGACATAAGGTTTTCTAGTGTGAACTCTGCCTGCTAGCTCTGATACTTAATTGATTCCTGGCCAACGCCCGTGGCCAGGAATCTTCCAGCACTATTTGGGTTAATCTGTTGCTTTGTTGATTGACATTTCCATTCTCCTATTACCTCTGTTCTACCTTTCCCTATTCCCTATTTAAATTCTCAGCTTCCTGCTTTCCTTGCCTCCTATACGGTGACCTCTGCCTATAGTTCGCCCATTTTTTCATATTGTATTCTTCTGTGTTCTTTGTCTCTGGCTTGGACTCTGGTTATTCTCTTGTCACTTGTTTCTGCACTGCACTGCCAGTCGGCCTGTCTGGCCTCTCCTGTTTGTTCTGTGTTTGTTCGTCTACGTCTGGTGTCTCACTTGGCTCAGTGTAGATCTCATTCTTTTGGTTGGTGCCGACCTAGTAAGGAGTTGGGTACCCCAAAAGGCAGGGACAGAGGTTGGGACCAGCATCAGGGCCTCACTCCATCCATGTCTCCGTGTGCGTCCCTGACAGTCCCTTAGTGATATATTTGTCTCATAGATATTAGGAGGAAGTAGTTTGTCCACCAGCGTGTTGTTAGGATCATAGGCCCTTTGTGTTACATTTTGCTCACTGATTTTTCACAGTATATTGTGAACTCCAGCATGCATTGTTTGGCTAAAACAACATATCTTCCTGTCACTAATTTTCCGCATACATACTATTCCTCAGCAGTACACCATAAAATGTAAATCGGCACTGACAAATTTACCCCTTCAAAGCCATGCATTTATGTACAATTGTGTAATACTTCTAACTTATAGTCATACATCTACCAATTAATACACCTATACATGGAGCATATACACAGTTTAAACCAGAAGTTTACATACACTATATAAAAGACACATATGATTGTTTTTCTCACTATCTAACATGAAATCAGAATAAACCTTACCTGTTTTAGGTCAATTAGGATTAGCCAAAATTATTTATATTTGCCAAATGCCAGAATAATGAGAGAGAGAGAATTTTGAAGGCATAACTTTCTGCAAAGTCAAAAGTTTGCATACATTTCATTAGTATTTCTTAGCATTACCCATAAACTGTATGACTTGGGTCAAACATTTTGGATATCCTTTCACAAGCTTTTCACAATAGATGGTAGGAATTTTGGCCCATTCCTCCTGACAGAACTAGTGTAATGGAGCCATGTTTGTAAGTCGCCTTGCCGCACTTGCCTTTTAAGTTTTGCCCATAAATTTCCAATAGGATTGAGATCAGGGCTTTGTGATCAGAAGCATCCAAAGACATGACATCATCATATGGGCTGTCCCAAATTGTTTAAAGACATAGTAATCTTAGTGTATGTAAACTTTTGACTTTGCAAAAAATAATAAAAATGCCTTAAAATTCTCTCTCTCATTATTCTGGCATTTGGCAATTATGAATAATTTTGGTAACCCTGTAATTTTGGTAATTGACCTAAAACGGGTAAGGTTTAGTCTGATTTCAAGTCAGATAGTTAAAAAAAACATGCATATGTGTCTTTTTATATAGTGTATACAAACTTCTGGTTTCAACTGTATTATATATTACCGAGATATGGTTACTAAAAAAAATCTGACAATTCCAAACCTATTAATCCCAATAATACCTAACTACCAAATAACAGTGCCAGACAATGAATGTAGGCAACCACAAAATAGTGACTACCATTACAGGCGCTCTGCAGACAGATAAGTGATTACAGTTACTCACATGTTTTCTCTGATCGGAGTTTTTCTCTTCCATTTTTGTTTTACTTTTGACAGGATTCCCTTTTGGACTTCAACAGGATGTTGTTTGGGAGTGTTCATTTACATATAGTGTTTTTGTTGTTTGTTTGTTAGTAATGAATTTATATGACAGACACCTCTCGATTACTATTGCTGGGGCTTGGTGTCAGCCAGTTGTGTTTTTTATCCCTCCCAAGGCTCAAACTAACTCATGTTACTGTTACCCTAGAACCCAGAGAATGAGAGTAACTCAGAAGACCCGGGTTCCCTTGAAACGTGGACCATCTAATCTTTTGGGCCAACTGGAGGCTGATATGTTTCGGTGGGAAGAGATCAATATTCATTGACATTCTCACCCTGATAGTATGAACCTAGAGCTGCCAGTTTTATCTTGACTGGTTATTTTTTTTAAGTATTTATTTAAATTACTTTAATTTATTTTTTTAACATTGTATGTTACAACATTAAACATGACCATACACACTCAAACAGGTGCGCATCAAGATTACAATATTCAGAAGCACAAAACATAAATTATCATATGGATGGACAATTTCCACAGCATCTATATAATAAAATCGTATAACATTAAATCTCACTATTTGCAATGATTCATAGAAAATAACTCAACATAGTCATTACAGGAGAGTTATCAAGTCCTTTCATTCAAACCATTCACACTAACATCACCTAATAAATCTATGGCTGGTTATTTATAAAAAGGGGGAACACCGTCATTGTTTTTGTTTTTTTATTTTATCATTTATTCAGAAAACTAAAAAGAAACAAGTTATTAAAAAACATGGTCCCTATTCTAAAAATACCAGCTTGCAACCATCAAATTAGATGGTCCACTTTATATGGTAAACCAGCTCATACCAGTACACCTGGTGCATTGGGTAGTGTAATAGTAGTAAGAGGGGGTTAGCATTAGCCATGGGCTAACAAGAAACACTACTGGCTAATATCAAGCTGCAGTAATAGCAATGGTGAGATTTCTATCAGCCACCTACACTGGCATAAAATGGTAAAAAACCCACAAAGAAACAACAAAAGTTTTGTACATAGGTGCAATATGCCCCCTCATTAGGTATTTAGATCTCCATATTAGGTAAGTGTATAGGTCCCCTTAGTAATTAGGCAGATTTAAAAGCATACTTCAGTAGGTAGGTTGTTATAAAGGTGCCCCCAATAGCTAGGTTTATAGTCCCCCTTCAGTAGATAGACAAGCAGTGCTTGTCAGCCAGGTTCGAGCAGCCGCTGTTTTATCCAGGGAATAAACACCTGATAAAATGGCTTAGCGACCCCCCCCCCCCCCAGTTGGCCACTGAAGGTGAGATGGGGAACACTGTTGTTACTGTTAAAATGAAGGTAGTGGACAGTGCACTCATTATTGTTAGTTAGGGACATTGCTGTACCTGCAAATGTAACTTAAAGTCCAACAAGTACACATAATTTATGCTACTGGTCTCCACATATAGTGCAAAGAGGTTCTTTTGGCACCAAAAGGCTGTGGTAAGGCTATTTCCTCTCTAGTTTTGCCTCTGTTAGGTAGCATCTTCAAGAGACATATGAGGTAATATTTTGCAACATTCTACTCTATAGCTTTCCATTTAACACTCTCTTACTTTCCTCCAACTTTGCTGCCTGGTCAATCCACCTCTATCCTTGTTACTCCTCTGCCCTCCCCTCTTCCAATCACTTTTCTTGGTACCCATTACCCAGCAAATTCAGTTAAAGCTATTATTCATGATACAAGAATACTCATAACTATCCCTGTATACATCTCTGCTTTAATCTCTCAATACCTCTCTTTACGCAATCTCCAATTCTCCCAGAATGTTCTTCTCTGCTCTTCTCTTGTCAGCTACTCACAAAGCCTTCAAGATTTCTCTTATGCATCTCCTATACTCTGGAACTTATTGCCACAATATATCAGATTCTTCTGCACCCTTAAAACATTCAAAAGTGACCTGAAAACTCATCTCTTCAGGATAGACTACAACCTACAATAATCTAGTTACCACTACACCACCATACAAAGATCTCAATCCCTTGGGCTGCACCTATACTACTGTTGTGTCCCCTGCAGGTGTCACCGCCACTTGCATGTCGGAACGTGGGTGAACCCACAGTTCCAATGCCAGCTGTAGCTACTCACCTCTTCTCGCTGCCTGCACTCTCTGCAAACCAGCACGTGCGTCCCCACTACCTAGGGTGCGCACGCATCGGCTCTGTCAAATTTAAAGGGCCAGCATGCCAGTAATTGGATAATTGCCAGGCGCTGACCCTATATTACTCCACTTTCCCCAGACTTTCCTAGCAGATCCATAGTGTCGTTAGTCTATAAGGAAAACTGTTACTGAGCTATTCCTGTCTATTTTGTGTACCAGTTCCATTAGCATCCATCCCTCGACCACAAACCTCGCCACCTGCCCTGACCTTCCTGCCTATCCCCGACTAAGAGCCTGCTTAGCGATTTTGTACCAGATACACCTCGGCCGCTAGCGCAGGCAAGTCACGCTGGGGTAGCGACCTGGGGTAGTTACCTGCTGCAGCAAGAGCATCCCGTTTGCGGTTGGCTCTGGTGGTAATAAGCGGTGCCTTAGACTCCTCTACCTGATGCAGCTTATACCGTTGCCACGTGGCCCAGTGGATCCACACCCTCAGGTCATTACACTTTCTTCTTTCTTCTTTGTAGACTGTAACTCCTCACGGGCAGGGTCCTTTCTTCCTTTGTACTAGTTGTGTTATTTATCAATAATATTGCTTTTGCTTGGTTCCTAGGGGGGGGGTTTTTTTGTTTTTTTTTTTTGAATGTGGGTGTTGTTTTTAAAATTTTTTTTAAATGTTATTTTTTAAAGGTTTTTTTTGTAATTTGTATTTTTTTCTTTAGGTTTTATATTAGCACTTTTGTATTAATACATAGTCCCTGATAAAATTGACTCATTCTTTTAGATTTTTTTCCATTTCTGTGATGTTTAGTAGTGCCATTTTTTACTTTTATATGAGCATTATTATAGTAGCACAATATTAAACTTGTCTTCCTTTCCGCAGCTTACCATGTATCATTATAACTTAAGTCTAAACCTTAAATCATAAAAAAAATCCTTTATAGTGTACAATATTCTACTTTATACTTAGATTTTCCCTGAAAGATGAAATACCATAAAGAGTTTGATCTGGGAATTATGAAGCGAAAAGTTATTGCAAATCCAGAGGCTGACTCCATATTTTAAGTATTAAAGGATTTGAGACATACCTTATTAGCTGTTTTTCTCTGCCTTATCTTTCGTGGTTTCTGACAATGCCCCAAATCCATATGTTTTATTTTAGTTTTGGAATGGAAAATCTTTCGTTTCTGCTGACATATTATTTGTTTATCAAGCTTAGCTTCTCAAGAAAAGAGGTGCTGTCAAATATGGAGTCACAATTTAAATGACATTCTTTAATCGTAAATTCATAATCCATGTTGTGCAAATGTAACTCACTGTGTATGTACTGCAATATTGCTGTGAAAATCTTACTTGCTATTATAATGTGCTGATCGATTTTAATGACTGAACATACATAACATAATGGTATTTTTGCATTTCCCGGGGTATGTCAAATTCTTCCCCCTAGTCATAACTGAAATCTGGTTAACAGTGCCCCACAATATAATTAATTTTAGTGTAAACGGAAAAAAAAAAACAAGGGGGAGGGAAAAAAATTTTTAATTTTTAAAAAGGGCCCAAAATTTTTTGCCTTTTTTGGGGGAATAAATACAGGAAATATGGAGCACTATGACAAGTAAAATTAAAGAACCAAAGGGGAGAGTTTAAATATATTTCGGAAATTTTTGCAAAAAAATTTTTCCTAGGGTAAAAAAGTATAGGCGACTAAAACAACAAAAGCCAATAGGCTTCTCCCTTCTGTTAAGAGGGCAAAAAAACAAAAAAAAAGGGCATTTAAAAAAATATAACAGAAGGGTCAGCACACCTTTTGAAAATTACAAAGTTTAATAAAAATCGTAAAAAAGGATAAAAGCAGCAAAATTCAAAAAAAAAGGGCAGGGGGGGCCAAAGGACACAAAACTAACCCCAAAAAATTATTTACCATAAAAAGCCAAAAACCCGAAAGGGAGCAAGTAGGACCCTTAAAACCTGTGAGGGGAGCTGGTCAGGGACCAGGAGAAGCGAGGGTTTACTAAATAGGTTCTTCAGCTTAATTATTACTAACAATGAGAAAGTAGTTTAAAAGGGGGGTGTCGGGCAGTGTAGAGGGTGCCATACTGTTAAACATCATCTGCTTAAATTAATTGGCTCAGTGTAAAAAAGTCAAAGTCAAGTAAATAAATGAATGTGAACAAACCCCGGGCCCTGATGGATACTCGCAAGAGTTCTTAAAAGCTCACTCGGTATCTCTGTGCCCCGTACATAAATTTAAAATTCCCTGTGATGGTAAAGTACCGAGCGGGGCAAGGCAAATGTAGTTCCCATCTTTAAAAAAAAGGGTCCAAGTCCTTGCCCCGTTAATTTAAAGACTAGAAAGTTTTAAAATCTGTTTTGGGGGAAAAAAAATTTTTAGGTGCCATAAGGGACTATATACAGAAAATTTGGTGAAAACAAATTATAAGTGATTGCCAACATGGATTTACTAAGGCAAAAGCTGTCAGACCAATCTGATTGTTTTTATGAAGAGGTGATAGAAGTCTGGATATGGGGTGGCTGTGGATATTGTGTTTTAAAGATTTTTCAAAAGGGGTTTTACACTGCCCCCCTAAGGTTTGTTAGATAGTTAGAATCCATTGGTTAGAGACAACAGTGTAATGGGGTTTTAAAAAAAGATCATATCAGATATGGGGGTAATACCTTTATTGCGTACCCCGGTTGTGATGGGTGCCCCATGGTCGTATTTTTGGTCCTCTTTTTTTTATGTTTTTATTAACATAAATGGAAAAGGGGCAATAGCACGGTTTCAATTTTTTGCAGATGAACCAAGTATGCAGGGATGCAAATTTTGGAAATGCTCAAAAAATCAAGCAAGGGGGACATACTGAGTGTTGGGATCCCCTTTTGGGAAAGAGGTTCAATTGATAAATGTAAGGTTCGCATCTGGGTACAAATAATCTAAGCACTTTTTCCTAGTTGAAGAAAAAAATTTTGGGGGAAAACCCCTCTTTAAAAGTCTGGCCGTTCTTGTAGACATAGACTACAGACCCATTCGTTTATCACTGCCTCTAAGGCAAGTAAAATTTTTGGCGTGTATCAAAAGAGGCATGGTCTGCGGGATTAGGATGTAAATTTTACCCCTCACAAAACATTTTTGCGACTTATTTAAATATGCTGTTCAGTTCTGGGCACAGTTTTTTAGAAAGATGAATGGGGGATGAGCACTTGTTTTGAGGAAGGTTATAGAATTTTAATTTTTATTTGAGAAAAGACGGCTTTTTGGGAGTCATGATTAATTTTATAAAAAATAAAAGGGCCCCCAAAAAAAAATAGGGGGAAAAAATTTTTAAGTGAACCCCTCAAAAGAAAAGGAATTCCCCCCTTCCTAAGAAAAAAAGGATTCAATTCCAGAGGAGAATGGCGTTCTTCACTGTGAAACTGTGAAATCTGTGAAAAGCCTGCCGAGAGGCTGGGCCAGCAGGAACTGTAGACAGTTTCAAGAAAGGCTTAGATAACTACCTGACACTAAAGAATATGAATATGTATGTAGCTATGTAAAATTCTGGATCTGGCTGGTGGAGGCTCTGTGGTCAGAGATAGGGTCTCCACTGGAGCAGATTGGTTATTGCCTTGTGGGTTTCAGGGCATTAACCAGTGGGGAGCCTGGGCTTGAAGTCCTTGTCTCTCTCCCTTCACCCACATTTTCCCCACCCTTGGTTGAACTTGATGGACACGTGTCTTTTTTCAACCGTAGTAACTATGTAACTGAAGTCAATTGCAATTGCACAAAAAAAGTCATACCCTAGTTACCATCTTATTGTACCAGTACATGCCAGTACATCCTGGTAGTGCTAAGGGAATAAGGAGCGGGCTCAATATTAGATACAGCCAACACCTGCCGACACCTGCTGGCCGGGATCTACTCTCAGCCATTTAAATGCCGCTCCCGGCCAAAGAAGATGCACACTATAAACAGTTAGAATGTGCTGCAGCACAGTCTTTCACTATCCAATGGACCCCTCTCCTCCTGCGACATGATTGTGGGGTGACGTTTGGTTGCCATGGTGGCCAGAGGTCTAATGAAGTTCTTTGTGGCTGCCATGAACATACTTCTATTCAGGATGTAAAAGGAGAAAATGATATAACTATATACTGCAGTACAACAGTACTGCAAAATATAATGTAAGCAATTGATCACATGTTCAAGTCCTCCTTAGGGGAGCTAAAAATTACTTAAAAAAATGTAAAAAGTTTTCAAAAATAAAAAAGTATAAAAAAAACACCTTTTCCCATTTAGTATTTTTTTTTTTTTTTTTTTTTAAAGTAACATAATTGGTACCCTGGCATACTTAAAATTCTGATCTAACACAATATCATGTTAATATAATATCATGTAAAAAAAACAAAAAACCTACCAACACAATTTTGCCTTTCGGAAAAAATGTAGAAAAAGTGGTCAAAAAACGCATACACTTCAAGTTTGTACCAAAAAACACCAGATCCCACTTCACAAAAAATGAGCTATCACACAGCTCTACTGGAAGAAAAATTTAAAAAAAGTTATGCACTTCAGAAAAAGGCAATGTGATTTTTTTTCTTTAAAGAAATTATTTTTTAACCCCTTCCCGACATTGGACATACCCATACGTCCTTATGAGATTTCAAACGAGCCCCGCACGATCATGATATGGGACCAGTGGTATATTACCGCTGGCCTCATGCCACATCACCCACGGCTGGAGTGAGCTCTGGCCATAGGGTTATCAACCTCTTAGCTACTTCTGTCTGCTCTCGGTGCAGAAACAGCACGATCGTGCCACTGCCGTCTCCTACCGGACAGCCCGGGAGTTTAATAAACACTTTCAGGGCTCTCTGTGATGTCACCATGTTCGCAATGCATTGTGGGCATGGTGACTGACAGTCGCCATAGAAACCGGTATAGAGCATTTCTGCTCTGTACTGATCTCCTTTTGTATGAGTGATCTGAAGATCACTCATACAAATCCCCTATGGGGAAAAATGAAAAAAGTGTAAAAAAATTAAATAAAAGTGAATAAAAGTGAAACACAAATTTGAAAAATAAAATAAAAACAAGTACACCACCCTTTTCCCCTTTAAAAATGCCAATAACCCCAAAAAAGATAAAAAATAAAGTACACATATTTGGTATCGCCATGAGCGTAATTACCTGTCATATATAAATATATATATATAAAATATATATATAATATATATATATATATATATATATATAATATATATATATATATATATATATATAATATATATATATATATATATATATATATATATATATATATATATCCAAATAGAAAATTCGCAGCACTCACATGGCAATAGTGAAAAAATGTGTTGTTTATTCCCACATTATGTGGGAATAAACAACACATTTTTTCACTATTGCCATGTAAGTGCTGCGAATTTTCTATTTGGATATTGAATGTGGAGTCTTTTGGCCGGACTTGTTTCGCTTGCACCCCGCTTTTGTCTAGTATTGGATGTGCTGCTTTTTTCTCTTTCTCTCTCTCTCTCTCTCCCCTCTCTCTCTCTCTCTCTCTCTCTCTCTATATATATATATATATATATATATATATATATATATATATATATATATGTCACGTTAATTAACCTGCATGGTGAACGCCGTAATAAAAAACAAAGTATCAAAGAATTATGTTCATCCTGCAGCACATGAAATGGAATAAAAACGATCAAAAACTCATATAAATTCCAAAGTTATACCAATTAAAACGTTGATTCATCCCGCAAAGAAAAAAGTCCTTAAACAGCTCTGTATATGGAAAAATAAAAAAGATGTGGCTATTAAAATATAATTATGCATAAATATTGTTTTACACAATGAAAACACTTTTTTTTTAAAAGTGCTTCAAAAACTATATAAATTGGGTATCGCCGTAATCATATCGGACTACAGAGAAAAACTAATTAATGCTGCTAAAAATAAAAATAAAAAACAGATTTAAAACTGATCAAAAATCCTTGTCCCTGCCTCCATAATGGTACAAATAAAACATAAACTCAACCCGCAAAAAACAAGCCCCCACACATCTCCGTACACAGAAAAATAAAAAATTATGGCTCTCAGACTATGGCGATGCAAAAACTTGTTTCTCTTTTGGAAGAAAAGTTTTTGTATTGTGTAAAAGCAGTAAGACATAAAAAATATAAATTGGGTAACTCTGTAATTGTATCAACCTGCTGAATAAAGCTAGCATATCATTTACTCTATACTGTGACCACTGTAAGAAAAAAAAAATACTACCAGGATTGCTGTATTTTGTTCAAAATGCCTCACAAAAACCTGAATAAAAAAGTAATCAAAATGTCATATACACCCCACAATGGCACCAATGATAAAGTAAACTCATCCTGCAAAATACAAGCTCATAATCAGCTCTGAATACAGAAATACAAAAAATGTATGGTTGTCAGAATAGGACAACATAAAAACGAAATTTTTTTATAGACATATTTCTATTGTGTAATGGTAATAAAACATAAAAAACGGTAATTTTGAAACCCAAAAAACAATGACCGAACTATGTTTTTTTCTTCCATTTTCATGGCCCAATGCTCAAAAAAACAAAAAACTCTGGAATACCTGTGCACCCAAAATGCACAATATACCTCCAGATGAGATTCATGAGGGGTGTGGAATCTAAAATGGGGTACCTTCTGGAAGTTTCACCTGTTCTGGTACTTTGGGGGCTTTGCAAATGCAACATGGCACCCACCAAATTTTGTGTTCCAAAAGCCCAAACTGTAGTTTACACGCACATATAGGGTATTGCCAAACTTGGAAGAAGTTGTGAAAAAAAAGGTGGGGTGATTTTTTACCGGGATTTTTTGTAAAAACTAAACATTATTACCAAAATTTACAGATTGTTGAATTGTTGAATTTCTTAATTTTTACAGCCTAATGCTGAAACCATTTGTGAAACATCTGTGGGGTCGATATACTCGCTACACGCCTGCTTATTTTACTTAAGGGGTTTAGTTTCCAATATGGGGTCTTCTTAGGGGTTTTTATTAAGTTTTAGCACCTTAGGGTGTTCACAAACCTGAAATGGTGCCTAAATAAAATTATAATGAAAATGAGAACCCAGAGTCCGGTAAGTGCTCCTCCTACTCTGAAGCTGATGGTTGAGCCAAATAGCGCACTAGGGCCACATATGGGATATCTATGAAAACCATAGAATCTGAAGAATCAATATGAATTTGCATTTCCATGGTCACATCTACCGTATTCTTGTGAATAACGGATAAACATTGATAATCTTCAAAAAAAAGTGAAATTTTGAAATTTCACCTCCACGTTGCTTTAATTACTGTGACATACCTACTGGGTTACTAAACTTCTTAAATGCTGTTTTGAATACCTTAAGGGATGTAGTTTCTTAGATAAAGTCATTTATGGTGGTATCTAACATACAGGCCAATCAACCAATCAAAGCCACATCAGAACTGGACTGGTCCATAAAAAAAAAATTATATTGCAAATTTTCTTGAAGATGTGAAAATTACTGCTACGTTTCTAAGCCCTCTAATGTCATAAAAAAGACATTTAAAAATTATGCCAACCTACAGTGGACATATGGTAGATGCTAGTTATAAACTATTTTGAGTGGAATAACTATCTATCTTACACACAGAAATTTTTGAAGTTTGAAAATGGAAAATTTTTCACGATACTTTGATATTATGCACAAATAAACAAGGACATTTTGGACCAAAAATTCATACTAACTTAAAGCACAATGTTTCATGAGAAAACAAACAATGAATCACATGGATAGGTAAGAGTGTCAAAAAGTTATTCTCACATAAAGTAACACAAAAATGGGGCTCTGTCAGGAAAGCCAAAACTGGCTGCGGCCAAAAGTAATAAAACATAAGAAAAACTATATAAATCTGGTATTGCCAGAATCGTGCCAACCCACAGAATACAGATAACTTGATAATTCTTTTTCTCAATGAACACCGTAAAAATACAGAAACAGTATTCAATATCTTTATTAAATGTATGTTTAGAGATGAAGGCCAGGTTCACATCTGTGTCAAAGGTTCTGTTCAGCACCAGATCTGTTATATAATTAAAACCAATAGCGCCCTACAGACCAAGTTTACCGTAGTGGGGTCGGGTTCCTATTGTGGTGTTTGTTGCTTTAACAGAAAAAATAGTGAGAGTATGCAGCGCTATTATTTCCATCATTTGTGACAGAATCTGCAATGGAAACCGCAAACCGAACCTCTGAAGCGGATCGAAGCAGTCCTAAATTGTGTTCTAAGAAGTGCTTAGATTAAACGGGAATGCCTCCTGTGGTATGTACAGTATATGGGCAACATGTATGAACAGGGTTGCACCAGAAGTCTGGGGTTATTCAGGCATTGAC